>JAAXYW010002580.1:0-14681 GCA_036851895.1 Orthonychiurus folsomi | reverse complement strand
TAAAAAAATTATTTCCTTTTTTTCATCGCGCATGGCCCCCTTCCGCCTTGGAACCATTCTTTTCCAAATGATATTTTTATGTGTGTTGGAAAAATAGACACACACATGGCAACCCCCATTCACGCACATCTATATCCCAAATAAAATTTTAATGTGCACTAAACTTCATAGATCTTTTTTTCCTGCGCACCGAATTGTCCGATTTTAAGATATTACCAGTGCTATTTAATTGTACTTAAGCAAATGCGATTGTACACTACTTTGCTATATATATATAAACTCCTTTTTATTTTACTGCACAAAATAAGGGAGTCTCGTTTGTTTGCTTGCCTCTTCCCCCCGGGTATTGCTTGCACCATATGCTTAAAATAGCCGTGTTCCTTTGCAATACACAGATGATCTTTAGGAGCTAAGGGAAGAGTTTCTTGGACTCTCTTATCCATTCTTACGAGGGAACTACTTGAGGTGTAAGAAGAAACGGATTTGCCAGAAACTTCCACAGTCGATTACCCTTGTGTAGAAACTACATGTTTGCTGGTTTTCACTCCATTGGCAGTTTTCTAATTTAGCCGAATTTTAAAAATTTGTGGCTACTACAGCTGGAGAAGAAGCTTGAGAATTTAACAGTGAATACCGCGTGAATAGTGGGAGTATTAGTTCAGAAGTTGAATAAAGTGCACCTATGTATAAATTAACACGCGACATTAATTGTTGTGGAGCTATGCCGAGGTTTGAATAGAAGCTGAACTAATACCCCTCCCCCTTTGTTCACGTCGTTTTCACTGTTGAAATTTTCATGCTTCTTCTCCAGCTCAGGCAGTCGCAAATTTTCAAAAATTCAGGTAAATTAGAAAACTGCCCATGGAGTGAAAGCAAACAGTTTCTGCTCCTACACTAGGGTAATTAGACTAATTGCAAAGCCATTAAAAATAAACTCAAACTCAAACATAACCCCAAATTCAAATTTCGCGGGGGCGCGTGGCGCCGTTTTGTCACATGTGCTGCCGTTTAGTTTGTGAACAAACTCAAACCCAATTTCAAACCCAAAATTAGTCAGTTTTTGCGTTTATGTTTGTGAGTAGTTTTCTGCAGTGATTAAGTGACCCATATTTAGAATGGGCACTGAAATCAAGAAATTTTTCTGCATAAGGGACTAGAAATATGCTCTAGCACCTGCAAGAATTCAACTCAGTCAATCCCCGCCCACTCCGAAAACATTTTGTTTGTGGGGCTGTGAAAACTTCATTACAATGGTCATGCCGTCAGAAGGTCGTAGTTTGAGAACCTTAGTCCGCTTGCACGTGGCTCAACCCCTTCGCGACACTCCAGTGAGTTTCCCGTAGCAGCCTCAAAAACCCGCCGAACCCGCCAAAATGCAAAAAATAAAGTTACTGCCACGTCCTTCCGACCCAGCGGCTTCGCTGCCTTGGCTCCCCAACACTCCAGTGAGTTTCCCGTAGCAGCCTCAAAAACCCGCTGAACCCGCCAGAAACAAAAAAAATCAAAATATAATAAAAAAATCAAAGTTGCTGCCATTGCCTTTTTTACACCGAAGAAATTCACTTGTACACCTTTTTTTACTTTTTGGAGAACTGTTTGAATTTAGCGCGGGTTTTGCCTTGTGTTTATGGGAAAATGTTTGCAATTAAAATTTGCGTTAAACACAAACTTAAACCTAGTTTGTTCGCTAAAGTTTATGTTTAAGTTTTAGTTTATTTTTAATGGCTTTGCAATTAGTCTATTGACTTTGAAAGCTTCAGGCAAATCCGTTTGTTGCACCTCAAACAGTTCCCTCGTTGGTGAATGAAAAAAAGGCTGACTGTTGGCTTTGATGAATGAGAGCGAGAGCAGTAACAAAACAAGGCAGAAGTTGAGAAGTGAAAGAGTGAAGAACCTGGGAACGAATACAAACCTTGACGCAGTTCTCAGATCAATCCAAATCCACTGCACTGCAAAATACTAAAGTTCAATTCCGACTCCGAGCTCCAAAAAAATAATCTTTTTTGGTTTTCAAATTCTAGTTTTATGTTTAGTGCACTATTTTATTTACTCAGAATGAATATTTCTGACAAGGCTACGGCTTCTGCTGCAACTGACGACGGCAACAAACCGACAAATTTGCTTGATCTTCCTCTCCTTGTAAGCTTCTTAAATCATTTTGGCAAAATTACACTGACTACACAGAAATTAAGTTACCTCACTCCTCCTAATTGGAACATTAAACTCTGTGTCCAGTTTATTTAATTAATTCGTTACCCATTTAGATAGCCAATGAAAGTTGGGTACTAGGTAGATATAGTGACGAAAGTCCTACCGGAGGTCATTATTTAAATAATTGGAAGTTTCGACAGTTATTAAATATGTCAATCTCTCATTAACTAATTAATGTGATATTATTTATTAGAAACAATTAGGGCTCGCAATCCGATCCGATAAAAATCCGATCCACCCGGATTTTGTGCGAACGGATCAATGAAAAATCCGTTCCGTCGAAATCCGAACGGATCGGATCGGTGAGTTCGGTGACATGGTCCACCGGATTTTAATTCGAGAAATCCGTCCGCTTTCGGATTCGGATCGGATTTTTTAAACAAAAGTTTCCATAACGCGAATACCATAAAATTGCAAATACTGAGCTATTCTTAAATATTTAAGCTTGTGTTTAAGCAACATTCATTAGTTGATTTGAAAATGCAACGCAACGAATAGAGTAGAACAAATTAGGATTTTTCCAAATTACTACTTCGATTTAATCCAACATTCGGTAAAACTTTGTTGTCTGAGTATTACATTAAATACATTATACACATTAATTGTATACAAAATATACATGTTTTATGTTAAACGAAAGTAAGAGGCCATACGTTCCGAGCTTTTTTCGGAATTTTAAATTAATTTCTGATTCTCGGATTTTAATCCGATCCGATCGGATTTTGACCTGAATCGGTTCGATCCGAAAAACGATAAATCCGGTTCGGATTATTCCGAAAATCCGCTCCGACGGATTGCGACCCCTGAAAATAATAATGATTTATACAATACTAAATTATTAAATTATGCGTTTTTAGGCCCGAGAAGCATTGCTGTCTTATTTTGACACACCATCCTTGTTAGCCATGAGGCTAACCTCTTCCGCTACAAAGAATTGGATTGACGAATCTTCAAAATGTATGGGTCGAATCCCCATTTACATCCAGAATAAACAAATGCTGAACAATTTGCTCACTTCATCCCTGTCTCTGGCAAATTTAGTAATAACTCTAAATGGAACATTGTCAGGGGCTCCAGACAATATGAATCTCTGCCCCTTGTTAACCCATGCCTATTCTCAATTGAAGCATATTCGGATCAACGTACCACATCCTCCAACTCCACTACCACCAGCCCATGAAAATGAGTACTGTGGTGATTCCGCTATTGAAGCAATGCGTTATCATCGACGATCTAACTTTTTTATTCCCCCAAGAGAAAAGCCAAGACATATTTGCACGACGGATTTACTTGAAATAATGCTACAATTGGGTCCACAAGTGGAAACATTTCATTTTGTTGGAGAAATTGCTCAGATAAGATCATTGCATCGTTATTTTGAACCAGCAGTCCAAGCAAGATTCAAGGAATCTTTAGAGCGTATGAGGAGTTTGATTATGGAACCCAATATTCGGGATGCAATGGACATGGATGCCATGGATTTATTCTTGACAATCATTTTGAGACATTGCACCAAACTGACTCGGCTCAAAATTCCATTCACGTAAGATTTTATTTTATTTCACTTTATCTCTAATTTTAATTCATAAATTCCATTTCAGGATATTGAGGAAGCGATTGACCTGGTCCATCCGTCCCGAGGAAATTGCTTGCCGTGACCTTTTTGAGGCATATTTGGGTGATATACAAGCATCCCGAAAGGATAGGAAAGCAGATCAGCGCGATGAAATTGTACAGATTGAATTCTGGGCGGGATGGTTTTATTACCCAGCACCAGGTCCACAAAACAATTGCAATCAGTTCCCTGAGATGAAGACTGGATTTGAAAATTTTCATTTGGCTTCATTGGCAAAACTCATGGTTCAAAGTGGAGTTGAGCTGGTCAATGTTCCGGTTGCCCTCATGAAAAATTCAACCTACGTGCCTACCTTGCAAGAAACGGCGGATTTGAATACTTGCATTGCCAGTGTTTTGATGAGAGTTGAAGCAAATGTCTTCAGAGATTATTATGTCCCACCTAATGCAATGGTCCGTCATCCGGGGTATGGTGAACCTGGGATTTAGTTTTGAGTTGGAAAAACTAGGTGTTCTTGGATTCAAAAAACTATTATATAAAGACTGCAAAAACGAATTTACCTAGTTTAATACTCTCACTTTACGCTATTTCAGTTTTACAGTTCAACACTCCTATTTGTAATTTTAATGCCCTGTAAGATGTATGCTTGTGCCTTTAATAAATGTTTAATGGGCATGAGGTTTGATGTAATTTTCTTAGGTTTTCGTATGTATATACATTTCAAATAAAGAATGAAGTATTATAAACCATTGCATCTGCGTATTATTGTTTTTTTAAACATTTCTACCATTCTGCACACGACTAGTAGTAATCGTAATTTATTAATTTCTTTTATAACATGTAGATCAAATTAATTTTTTTAAAGAGCAGAAAGAGAAAACTATTTGCGAAATACTATTTAATGTTAATGTTACATTACGTATCACACGATTGACTTCTCTAAATTAATTTCGAACCCACACCAGCCGAATTATAGTATAACTAAAAATAACTTATCCTACTTAGATACCTACTCTGCAGAAGACCCTCGAAGAGGGTGAGGCCTTCCTTCCAAGGTGCGTCATGGGTCGGAGCGGAACGGAACTAACACCCGTTTGCTGCCTTTTCTCAACTAATAATCTATAAAAATAAATTTCTTTCCCGCCACACACACATTAGGTTAATGCCAAAACAATGTCTGCCAAGTCTCTCAATTTTCCATCAGTCCACGCTCCGGACGGCTGCGGAACAAACACCTCCACCAATTCAAAATCAACTTCCGTCCTGTATTTCAAAAGTCTTGCTTTGCTCTCGGCAGCAAATTCTTTAAGAAGACCGACGTCCAGCTCACTGATGTTTCTTGTTGACGCCAAATTAGTGTATGGATTCCCAGGGTCAACTACAAGGGGTCCTACCTGCGCCTGCTCCAGTATAAAATCTGGTACAGTGACATTGATTTCACTAAGGATGTCCATCATCACAATGTTTAAATCATTAAACTTCACCAACAGCGTCAGGAATTTTTTGAAAGCCCGAAATAGTTTATTCGCTGGATTTCCCTGAGCTGAAGCCTCAACTTCTCGGCCAGCAAAAATCGCCACGGTTTCAATAAGGGTTGACCGCACGGAGAACTCACCATCGACCTCTCCCAACTCCAAAGTCAGATTCCAGAATTTTGCAATGCGAACAATTTGTAGGACAAATTCGGACTGGGACTTGACAAATCTAACTTGCATTTCCGCAAGGGCTGAACGGTAGAACACTCTTGCCACGGCTAATTTCTTTCCAGGTTTATCAAATGCCCCGATTTTGGTTAACACGTATAGCCCTTGAGTTAATTCCACGTTGATTCCGGACTTGTTTACTTTCCAAAGGAGATTATGGGCTGGGAATAAATTGATTTTAAGATCGTAGCCATCAACTGCATTTTCCTCCTCCTCGTCATCGCAGACACGTACATCAACTGAAATGGAACGTTCCTTCCGGTCAACCTCGTAAATGTGAAACTGGAATTGTGGTTCTCCAACCATCATGGTTAGTGTTTGTTGAAAATCATCCAAAACTCCCTTGAATCCACCGCCGGGCTTGTCCCGATTATTTACGAACACAACACAATCAAAATCTGAGAATGTTCGGATATTTGTATTCTTCCCGACACTACCCACAATTTTGATACGATCCAGGCTGTATTTCTGCTCGTTAAATTCTTCAGCATCAATTTCACCATCATCAAGTCTTTGCTTTTGTAAGCCCTTGCAGTTAGTCTGGAGTTCAACAAATAATTTTTGGATAACGTATTTTGCGAAAGATGATTCAACTTCGTTGGCTTCCGGCTTTAATTCATCAGCCAATGACGTTAGTTCTTTCAACACTTGGTCTGCGGTTCGAATTTGGATCCGCCCGTGCTGAGTGTTTCCTACGTTTCTGCAATAGAATCGATTACCAAGCTTCAGATATATTTAATTTGCTAAATATAGTACATTTTAAGTTATGGTGTACCTGAATTGACAAGTCTTGAGATGGGCCTCCATGGCGCTACCATTAAGAGCAGCCGGACAACCATTCTTCTCGTATTTGCAAGTGTAAAGTGAGGCGGTCACAATTTGTTCTGCTGTTAGATTTCGCACATCTGAGAACGTTTGCATGCAAACTCCACAAATGTTTAACTTCGGTCGGCAGTGCTTGCAAATGACGTGTCCATTTATGCATTGGTAAATCGGAGGAAATGGCAGCTCTAGGCAAACTGGGCATTCCAGTATCTTCAGCATTTCCTCTGTGGAGGCCATCTGGAGCAGTAACTCTCCGGATGCCATCTTCAAATCTAGGCGGGGGGATTTTTACTCTGAACGTTAATCTGCTAACCTAGGGATAAACGAATAATTTTAATTGATTCGCAAGTCACAATTTACAGTATAATATAATTGAACTAGACATTAACTTTGCTTCAACTAAAATCATTCTGAAAATATAGTTTTCTAAAAACACTGCAATGCAGTGCTAAAATTCAGACCCAGGAAAAGTTGTGATTTGTGCAGAGAAATTATAAGTGTGAAAATGTGGAAGCCGGATTTGACACCCTTTGCTATATATAACACTACTTTATTACAAGATAAGGAAGTTCCGTTGGTTTGCTTTTCTCTTTCCTCCGGGTATTTACAAGGCCCGGCACCCCGCCGGCGCGGTGTGACAAGACACCAAATAAAATAACCCTACCCAAGTTTGTTTCTACAAAGAAAAACTACTCTAGCATAGCGTGACTGCCTTTTTTTGTTCTTTTAAATTTCTAAATTTTAATGCTAACGCCCATCAATCCAAAATCCACTATAAGCACAGCATATACTTAATTATCGTCAGTCAGTAAATTGACAAATGAAATGACAAACGAAAGAAATGTGGTCCTCAATCTATTATCCATGTCAATGTACAATTTTTTTCCATTTCACCTGTGTAAGATGTAGACTGCAAATGCTCCTTGTTGTCTCGTACTAGATAGACGTGGTGGGTAGTAGGGTCACGGGCCACGGGGGTCAACTTGCACTTGCATATGTCGTAAAGAATTTGAAAGGATTTTGTATTCGTGCGGGTTTGGCAAGGTCTGTCCGGCCGGCGGCCTCCGGCGTTGCCGAAAAACTAATCAAAATATTCCTGCTTCGGTCGTCCATCGCTTCACATCACATCTTCGCTTCATCGCCAATGCAGTAATAATGTCATTGTCATTTGTCATTTCGATTCCCATAAAACTATTAAATATTTTTTCAGAAATTTGTGAAATATTGACTAAACATAACTTATCATAAATGTAGCGACTAACGAATTCAAAATTCAAAGTACCCATTGATTTGTGTAAGAAGCTTTTTTCGCTCTGACTTTGTAAACTGGCAGTCAGTCAAGCTAATTAATAAATAAACTATCATTGTTGTGCCGCCGCGCCACGCACGCGCCACCCGCCGCAAAATGTTAAATATCCCATAAATAGATCCCTGCTTTCGGTTCTCATACATAGAATTTGAACCCATTGGCGCGCGGAACTCAAATTTTTCAAAATAAATACAAGTCGTGCGGAACTGACGGATGGAGTTTTGATTTACTATATACTTCCTATTTTACAGTGATTTGTAGATCTATTGCACTTGGCATGAGCTATTCAACACGCCATCAACATTCCAGGAGGCGGTCGCCGTCAGTTTCGCCAAAGTACAATCATAACAGCAGCGGACTTGCAAGAGAACGGGGGCAAAAATATGAATCCAAAAGTAAGTCAAAATTCAATAAATAAAAGTTAAATGCATTGTGGCATTTTAACCGTTTACCTAAAATGAAGGGCCAAATTAAAACCCAAGAAAGTTTTGAGATGGATTATTCCATAGTTAATTTAATTAATATTTTACATGACATTGGCAGGCTCCCATGTCCGGCGTGTTCGAAAAACATCTGCAGAAGAAGCAAATGAATCTGTTACGCCACTACTACCGACGACAGCCTCTAAAGCTGCCGATAAATCATCATTTGATATGAAGTATTTTAAGAGTGATTTCGATCGAATGTTTTTCCGAGATCATGATATCATTCAAAAAGGAACAGCTCAATATGAAGACTTTTGGAAATTTTACGGTAAAATCCAAATTATTCAAAGAGAGAGAAGAGTGAAGGCAACCGCAGCGAAAGCGGAGAGCATGCGTCGAGGTCAAGACGAGGATCTCTTGTCTATTGGTAGAGTCCAAGTCCCAGGGAAATACAGCAAAAAACATACAATCCCATTCCGGTTGAGGGATACAGATCCGAAAGACTATATTTGTAAACTGAATCCAGGTAATTTCTTGTGAAATGGTATATTTTAAAGTAATTGAGGTATTTGTAACCAAAATTGCTTGTGTCCTTGGAATTTGTGAATTTAGCACTAATTATTTGGTTTAATTTGCAGAGGACCAAGAGTACATTCGCACAAACGTTCCAAAAGAAGTTGTGTCAGACTTTTTGCAAACTTTGATTTACTTCTTGGATTTTACACAGAAAGAAAAGTTTACAAAGTTGAGAAAACTGAGGGAGGCCCAAGCTGCTCTTCCAATAGCACAGTTTAGGTAAAACTGTACAACCGAACTCATAAAGAAGAGTCAGGTTACAACCAGCGTTAATTCCGTTACGTTTTTAATTCAGAGAGCAAATTTTGAGCACACTGGAGACATGTAATGTCCTTATCATTGCCGGTGATACTGGTTGTGGCAAATCTACTCAAGTTCCCCAGTATTTACTCAAGGCAAACTATATAAACATTGGTAAGGTTCAACCACAATTACATCATCTCTTTATCTGTTTTCCATGTTTTTGAGTTTTGCATTTAACCGTTATAGCTTGCACACAACCCAGACGAATTGCCTGCTTATCACTTTGCAAGCGTGTTGCTTATGAAACCTTGAACGAATTTGGAAGTGAAATCGGATACCAAATCCGGTTTGAAAAAAGCAAAACTCAACACACGAAACTTGTATTTATTACTGAAGGACTTCTTCTTCGTCAGGTAATACATATAATTGATTATTAATTTACTTGTTATTTTTCGCGGAATTGTGACTGTCTTGAAATAGGTTAGCACGGATGGAATGTTGACAAATTACAACGTTATAGTTTTGGATGAAGTTCACGAGCGTCACCTTCACGGAGACTTTCTTCTCGGAATTGTCAAGTGTACTGACTATTTTGAACTTTTGTAGGTGTTTTTCTCAATTCATATCTCAATTTGAATTTTTATAATAGGCTTGCTTTACCAAAGGAATGACGTAAAAATTATTCTCATGTCAGCTACTATCAACACTGAGTTGTTTCAAAACTATTTCCAGGGCCTGGCTCCTATCATTCAGGTTTTCAGATTTGTTGAATTTATTCTTGCGCATGCCATGATCTAACATTTGAGCCTCTCTTCAGGTTCCAGGGCGACTCTTTCCAATCAGAATGCAGTACCGCCCCGTGTCCATTGAGGAATTGAATTCCAAGAGTTCCAAGTTAAACCCAGCCCCTTACGTCAGAATTTTGCAGTTGATCGACGACAAGTTTCCTCGTAATAAATGTTTTGTTTGATGTTCGCAAATTATTATTCTATGGTTAGAGTTTTACAACTAGTTTGATGTTTCAGAGGACGAGCGAGGAGATGTTCTCATATTTCTAAGCGGGATGAATGAAATTAATTCGATTATGGAGGCTGCACAACTCTACGCCGAACAGACTAAACGCTGGATTATACTTCCTCTTCATAGCTCTTTGTCAATAGACGATCAGGATAAAGTACGTATCGAAATTATATCATTAACGCTTTTCAACGATATTGATGCATTAATTTTGTGTTTCTAGGCATTTGACTATCCACCAGAAGGAGTGCGGAAATGCATACTGTCAACAAATATTGCTGAGACTTCCATCACAATTGATGGGATTCGTTTTGTCGTGGACTCTGGGAAAGTGAAGGAAATGGCGTATGACCCTAATTCAAAAATGCAGAGGCTGAAGGAATTTTGGATTAGCAAAGCAAGTGCAGAACAACGAAAAGGACGAGCAGGGAGAACTGGCCCTGGAGTTTGCTATCGTTTGTATTCAGAAGCTGAGTATGGGGAAATGCAAGCCTACTCCACCCCAGAAATACAAAGGGTGCCACTGGACTCCCTTCTCCTTCAAATGATTTCAATTGGAATTCCAGATTGCCGAAAATTTCCTTTTATTGAGCCTCCATTGTTTGAAAGTATCGAAAGTGCTGTTCAAAGGCTGAAGGAACAGGTGGGAAATTGTTTATACTGATCTTCATGCAAGCCTGATGTTATCAAGTAACTTTTCAACAGAATGCACTTACTGAGGACGAGAGGTTAACCCCCATGGGAAAGACATTATCGCAGTTGCCTGTGGATGTTACAATTGGAAAAATGTTGATTATGGGAACACTTTTTTATCAAATAGATGGTGTTTTGTCCTTAGCAGGTGCGCTCAGTGTTCAAAGCCCATTCACGAATTGGGCGCACCGGGATCTGGATTGTGTGGTAAGGGAAATTGTACTCTAGCTTTCAATAAAATCTAAAATTACATTTATGGCTTTAAAACATTTCTTAATCGAATTCAGGCTGCAAGAAAGAGTTTGGATTCTGATCACGGTGATCCAATCACCCTATTAAACGCATATCGTGCTTGGTTAGAAGAGAAAGGAGATCAGAGTAGCCGAACTAAGAAATGGTGCAAGAGACGGGGATTTGAGGAGCAGAGATTTTATGAAATGACTAAACTCAGACAGCAATTTCAATCATTGCTACAGGTAGCATTTTTAACGTCAGCTTTCTTCATTTTTGGAAAGGGGTTTAATTTTTACACAATGCACCTTCGGCAGGATTCTGGTTTAATTCGTGGGACGCATGACATTTCTGCCATGAGCAGTTCGGAGCGGGCAATTCGACACGGTGAAGTCAAACATCTTCGCAATTTGAAAAGAGAGTACCACACGTCGGCACCAAGGAAAAAGAAATTTCTCAAATTACAAGATGGCTTTGATGCAGGCGATGAGTCTGACCCAGATCAAGGAGGAACTGATGAAATTGATATACGGGATGTTGAATTCCGGCTGAGAAATGACTCCAAAAAAGTCAAGGTGGGAAATCCAAGTGTTAATACAAAGCCTCATGGGTTCTGGTAATTACTGTGTGATTTTTTGGGTAGGACCTACTGCACCAAAGTACTCCTTCCCGACATCAGGATCTTATGATGCTCAAAGTAATACTTTGTAGTGGAATTTATCCTCAAGTTGCAATTGCTGATGACTACAACAAGCACAAGGTAACAAATGTGGAAAGCTTTATGCATTTTGCAAATGTAGCACTGCATTTGTTTGATGTTAAGCTGTGCCTGTTTTGTTTCAGAGCGATGCTGACCAAGTCTACCATACGAGAGGAAAAGGCTTTACTGTACTACACCCGATGAGTATTTTTGCAAATCAACCTGACGTACTCCAATTGACTGAAAGTGATATCATATTGCTCCCGCAAATGGCCACGAGGTTGGCAATCAGTTCCAAACATCAGCTAGTCTGTTTCTTGTAAGCTGTTTGCACATTTCTTTTGAAAATTGGTCTTGGTCATTTATAGCCGGATTACTATAACCTGATTCTTAATACTGCTGTTGAGCTAACTTTGCATTTTGAATTAGAACACTTTTGGAGACAAATAAACCGTACCTGATGAACTCATTCCGAATGCCGGCCGTTCAAACGCTACTCCTATTCGCCCATTCAATTGACTCAGATCCTGGATTTACTCGATTTATTTTTGATTCTTGGTTGGAAATTGAATTTGCGGATTCTGTCTCAGCGCGATCATTAGTTTCAACTGTTGTGGAGCTGAGGAGCACATGGACACAACTGCTTAATCAACGACTAGAACAAAGTTTGTCCGTTTTCTTCTCTACTATAGTTGCTGGTTCTAGCTAGAGTAAGTATTGTGTACGTGTTTATTATATATTTACATTCTTTTAGAGGAGGAAGGTGTATCCCCAGCAGATATCAGGAAAGGGCAAGAGCTAAGCGAAGGAATAGTAACTTTCTTACGAAGTGAGGCATTCTACACCATCAAACGACTCATGGCAGCAGACCAGAAAGATTTATACAATCGCGAAATCCGGCCATTTGACATTCCTGACCCCGACTACCAAATGGAGGTGGGAATCGATATTTCCGCTAACTCATTTAAGGGTGGAATTCAGCTTACGTCTTATCTGACCTTTGGATGGTACTGACTGATTACTGAACATTTGTATTTTGAAATTGACTATTCTGTGCACATTTAACATACATGCGACTATTTACACGTGCAGCTTGTACGGCGAAGATCCAGACCTCTCGGACTGGACTTGTCCTTCCTGTGAAGATAGCCTTTCCGGATTACCATTGGAACTACTTTTGCATCAAAGTAAATGTACTAGGGAGAAGAAGCTGAATTTCAAACAAGAGCAAGATGAGAAGATAATAGTCACTTCAAACAAACCGTTTTCTGCAACCTATTTTTGTCCGGATTGCCAGAAGGAGTTGAGCTTGACTTCAATGGAAATCCTTCGACACAAAAAGGAGCACTTATAAATTACATTTGAAGTTGAATGGAAATTAATATTTATGTCAGCGTTGTGGTATTATTTTTAAATAAACTGAAGATGCCGGCGTCTTGGCTTACGTAATATCTTTGCCTTGATATTTGGCTTCAGACTGTCTGGAGGGACCGTATGTAATTATATTTCACATGTCATTTGAGTAGTTATTATTTGTGAGTGATGATTTCTGTTGGTGAGATGTTACCATTGAACTTGATTTGCCGGGAAGGCAGCCCAGGTTTAAATGTGAACTGCACAGTTTGATCCATCCATGTGCCGGCCCGGCACGAAATTATTTTGTTAAGGGAAGGAAACGAAACAAGCACCTACATTTTGCCATAATTAATCCGACAGGTAAGGTTATGAGTTCATGTTCATTTCACATTTCTTAATTCAATTACCAGGCTATTCCAGTTGCATATTACTTTAGTGTTTAAAAATAAAGTTGGGTTAAAAATTGAAAAAAGTTAATTTAAAGATTAATGACTCTGTCATTACTGACACGAGAAGATAACATGGTACTAACTAATAGTGATCTAAATTTATGTTGCGTTCTAGATTTCTGACCTATAAACTTCTATCTCATAATGAGCTCAGTCGAAGAGGAAAACGGGTCCATTCCAACTACTGATGATGTCGAAGGAGAAATTAAGAAATTGCAAGTTAGCGACGGAAATGAAAATGATTCCCTTGCTCTGCCGCCGGTAAAGGAGCAAAGATCGAGATCTAGAAGCAAAAGCAAGCTGCGGGCCGGCTACGAAGAAGCCAATGAACTTTATGACGACAACAAGTTTGACGAAGCCCTCAAGAAATTTACTATTGTTTACAATGGACGGAAATCAAGTTTGGGACCTGACCATCCAGATACATTGGATGGCCAGGAATAAAATGGCACTAACTCTGGACGCCCAAGGAAAATACACAGAAGCCTTCAAGATTTACAGTGAAGTTTTTTTGGGGAGAAAAAAGGCCCTGGGTGATGGTGAGTAGTGTTTTTTTTTCTTAACTTAATTTAAATTTAGAGTTGGAATGTAAGCGTTTTCTAAGTAAACCATATTTCATACTCAGATGATCCAGATACGATTCAAAGCAAACACGACATGGCCGCTATACGGGCTAATCAACAAAAGTATGACCTTGCTGTGAAACTATTTGAAGAAGTCTACGAAAGCCGAAGAAAGTTATTGGGGAAGGATCACCCTGTGAGACCATAAGTATAACTTTGCTTGTAAATTAAAATTACCCATGAGATTTACATTCGTCTTGATTGTAGGACACGTTGATGACATTGCATGAATTAGCCTCATCTCTTGACGATTTTGGAAAACGGAAGGAAGCCTATAAGGTTTACAAGAAGTGCTACGCGTCTAGACAGAAAGTTCTAGGGGAAGATGCTGCTGAAACTTTGGATACCGGGCACGAGCTTGCAAGTAAGTTGTTAATCGTGTTATTGTTGCATTTCCACTTTTTCCTTTTGAAGCGATATGTTATGTTCGATTTTGTTTGTTCAAAGGCAACCTGGATAACCAAGATAGGCAAGAGGAAGCATTGGCTCTTTATGAGAAAGTTTGGGAGGGCCGCATACGGGTTCTTGGTGCTGAGGATCCTGCGTAAGTCTGTGATATTAATTTTTTTTGTAGGAAAGTGGGTTTTATTTCGAACATAAATTCAATGTTTAACACGACATCGCAGCACGCTGGAGACAAGACACGAAATGGCTGGAGTATTACATGGTTTGGAAATGTTTGAGGACGCCTTTAACGTTTACGAGGAAGTTTTGTCATTGCGGAAGAAGGTTCTTGGTGAGGAC
>JAAXYW010002578.1:0-14690 GCA_036851895.1 Orthonychiurus folsomi | reverse complement strand
GTAACACAAATTAATGAGGTCAGAAATACTTAAATGAGAGTAATGAAGACAAACTCATGCAGTCTTAAAAAAGAATTCCATCAAAAATGGATATGAAAACTATTTGGGAGGTTTTCAACAGTCAAGTTCAAATGACGGCCCTCGCTGTTGGAATTCTGCAGGCCCCATCACTAGGAAAATTTACTGGATCAAAGGCAAGATTGCTGTTCACGTTTTTGCAAATTGCCATTAATAAAATAAGAGCTGAGACAATTGAAGATTATGGCTTTCGACGAAGAATGGAGGCCGCAGATGAGTTGCTAGATCTCTCCGAACAAATATTTTTAACGGACGATTACAACCAACGCCTTGACTTGCAGGATAACATACAACAAATTGTTGAAGCAGTTGGAAAGAATCTTTCATCTAAGGTAATAATTCTATCAACCGAATTGTATGCCTTGAAGAACTTTCATCCATTCAGAAATCCGCTCTGGCTACTCGTAATGTATCCCCTAATTTTGAAATTTGCCGAATCACCATTTTCATCAAGAAAAATTGTTGATTCTTGGAGGCTTTTCAACAACTACTACACCGGCTACGAATTTATTCATCAGTACAGACGAGCAGCACTCAAAAAAACAGCCAAAAGATTAAAATAAGTTAACAATAGCTAAATAAACGCTGTCTAATAAAAATTTTGTTTTGCATGATGCAATTTGTTGGAACGTTTGGTGTCATGTGTATGTAGCACAGAGTTTACTCTAAAAAATCAAGCCAGTGATTCTATTTTGACAAAAATCCAATTTAACTAAAATAAATACTCTATAAAATTTTTTGTTGTAGAATAATATGAATAACTTTATTGCATACTGAAGTCAAAAGAAAATGGCCAATAATCAAGGTAGTAAATTCCATTTTTTTATTGTTGACCTAACTTAAAATGTACAATCTGGCCTCACTGGACTTACTGGACTCACATTTGAAAATGTTGTAATCATTGATGTGTTTTGGCTTTTTAAAAAATCTTGAAACAATCTATTATGGAACTCCTTCCCTGCATCACATTGAAAGAAATTTGGCGAGGACCCAATAGCGTTAACAACTTTTTTGTATGCTTGTAATACCAAAGGCGCGCTTTTATCCTTAAGTGGAACAGTGTGTAGAAACTTAGAAAAAGCATCAATTACAACCAAAATATAACGGTAATTTCTGTTTTCTTTTTTTTCCCGCATCACATTGAAAAAAATTTGGCGGAGACCCAATAGCCTTAACAACTTTTTTGTATGCTTGTAATACCGAAGGCGCGCTTTTATCCTTAAGTGGAACAGTGTGTAGAAACTTAGAAAAAGCATCAATTACAACCAAAATATAACGGTAATTTCTGTTTTCTTTCGAATATTTTGACAAGTCAAGTAGGTCGGCTACCAGCTGATAATTAATAAATTTGACCAGGACTCGTCGCCTTGGAAATTTTGCTTTGGCTACTCTATGGAGAACAACTTCCTTTAAATTTCCCAACTGTTCTAGAACATGGTCCTTATCTTTGTATTTCCGATTTTTCAAAAAGCCATATTCCCCACTAAAGCTTCCTGCTAAAGCGGGATTATGATACTGCCTCTTAATCTCCGCCATGACTGATTATTTGTGTTTGAACACATAATTATTTATTCAGATTTTCTTTATTATGAACAGAATTCCTAAATTGCTATTCTTTCTGCACAAAATTCTGCAACTTCATTATCCAAATTAAAAAATAGTGCGTTGTCTCAATACAAACAACGCTGTACTTGACACTTGCACTTGCATCCAACCTTGTATCTTGACTAAACCAATGCTTAGCCAGGATTCACCAGGTTAACCCAACCTCACCCATAAAACCAAACTTCACCATGTACATCGGGTTAACCCTGGTTAACCCAAGCTCACCATTGTGCACGAGCATGCAGCTTTAATTCATAGCATATGAGAAATGTAAAAAATGATTGGGCCGCATGGCTATTATGCCGGATTTCTCCAGCGAATGTAGATTTGCCTGTTGGGTACACAAATCATTCGCATTGAAAAATTTGTGAGTAGTGTGAATTGTCGGCGGACCACAGACATTAGGTGAACTTATTTTTAATTGGAAATTGGCAGGCATCATAATTGGTTAAATTCATAATTTTAATTGGCAGTCTTGCGGTTTTGATCCGTGTTTTTAATTGGCAGTCTTGCGGTTTTTGGGCAATGTGTCTTATTGACATAACTACTCTCAACCCTTACACGTGCAAGGCAAAACCTGTATCCAGGAAAAAGCCGTTGCTCCAGCTCTGGTTCTTTAAAGTTTACGGTTAAATTGAAATATTCTCGCAATGATTCGGTCTCTCCTGGGGAAACACGTGAAAAAACCCTGGGCGGACTCCTACCGAGGAAAAATCCATTTTGTGCCTCCAGCACATCTGATCTAATTCCTTCTAGGAACCGCTTTTACTCTAATTCAACTTCTTAACTTAAACTTTCCAAGCAGAAAACACAACAAGAAACACTTTTTAGGTATAAGTTTACAAACACCCAGCGTTGATCTGCAATTTCCTGCAACTCCTGTACACGGCAGTAAGTTTGTTCCTCGGACTGATTCTGGGGACGCTCATCTTCTTCAGGTCCAATACTTTTCATAAAGTGATTGCTCCAAATGTATTTTAGTCAACGCTCCTCTGCCAAACACCTGTAACACACCACCGAGTCCAACTTGTGGCAGAAACATCTGTGCATTATATGAATGCCACGACAGCAATTGTACAATAAGCATAATTCTCCACTCGCAAAAATTTACTATATGATTTACACCACCATTCACCTTTCTAATATATTTTTTTAAAACTTGATTCATGGTTTCTAGACACATGCTATGCTCTCTCTGCTTAAAGTAACCAATTTAAACATAGGAAATCCTATCCAATTTCCGTGGCATACTTGTGTGCGCATAACTACTTCAAGGAATAAAAATTCTAAATCAAGTCATAGCCATAGAATTCCCAATTACCCCAGGAGTAAAAATTAACCTTCTCTTGCTGCTGCTTTCGGACTTTGCAAAACCATTCCTTTGGCTTGCGTTTACAGTGACTAAATAATTGTTCAAATAATTAGATTTCTGCATTTGCCGAGTTCCGTTTTATCTATTTCATTTAAAGCCCCTGATTCCGCTTTAGAGATACGCAAGGGTCAGCTCCCTGATTCGGGTTACTACTCACAGATAGGCCTTCTATGTCTGTTTGACTGTTTGAATCCGTAAGGAAATTGCAACACAAAGTTTCCACCCTCAAAACTAACAAAAGAAACAGAGTAACTTTTGCTCTCAATTTTTTTGTTTTTCATAATCTAACCATCGCCGCAATTTTTGGTTTATCTTCTGGGGTACTTTCAATGCACCTCACCTGTAATTTGTCCAGGTCCTCAGACTGTCAAGTTACATTTAAAATGTGAGAGAGTAAATCTCTTTATATAGCTCTAATTAGGTGTCGTAACAGAAAAGTCAATTTTTCCAGCAAAAGGTCTCCTTGCCTATAGTCGCTAACAGCAACCATGTGCCGGTGTTCTGGATTCTGCATTTATATAATTTCATATAGCCGCTCAATTTTAATTATTCATTACTCAAATGCCACGCCCAAGGAAATGCCTTTTCTGTTGAGTGGCAAGTCCTACTCTGCCCTGACGTAATTCCTGTTCATCTAATTATAACCAAATCTATATGCTCTTTTGTGCTGAGAATTCTAAGTTCCGTCTTTTAATTTCATTTTACATCACCTCATTATTTTGAAATATTGTCAACCATTACGAATCCAATTAAACGACCTGTTCGTCCAAGTCCTGTGAATTCACAATTACAATTCCACAATCTCAAAGATCTTTACTTTCAGCTTCAGCTGCAATCAGTTAAAGAACACCACGGCAAGCTATTGCCCTAGTACAACATTAGACAGCAACCGCCCCGACAAACCTTTTCCAATCACAGCCGTCTAACAAAAAAATCAACAAAATTTTCCAACATTCGTGAAACAATTGGAAATCACGCATTGCTGGGATAATAAAAACCAGCTAAAATATTCCCTTTCTGCGGACTTTTAAGCAGACTTCATCGAATTCCAGACCAATGTAATAAATTATTTGATTAAGATTTTGCCACCAATTTAATTTCCAAGTCTCAACCAACATTTTAATCCTTGCTCAATGATGCCATCACATACACCGTGCTTACGGCGTTCCTCGTATGAAAGTGAGCCAAAAATCGGAATGTACGCTAAATTTTATACTTATGATTTACCTTGCCTCTCAAGGCCTCTTATCATACCTAATTTTTAGATCTACGTTTCTCTGTCTGAACCAATGCTTCCCTCAAGTGCATTATCCGAACATTTAATTGAAGTTGCTACTTCAAGTTTTTTACTTCACCAATCTTGTTCGCAATTAGGTTTTTCACCAAATCAACACCAATATTCTAGGTTCCCAAATGAGTCTGTCGCTTTAAAGCCTTTGGAATTTATTTTTTTTACAAGATTTATTGTAATACCATTTTTGTCCTTTGCAAATGCAAGTGGATTGATGAACCTCATTCACTCCACCCTGTTCTTCTAACTGGACCTAAATACAATTTTGCCTTTGACTTACTTTGGGAAACCGCCATTCAATGCAAGATTCGAGCCATCATTCTCGTATTCAATTGAAATGCAAACTTCACATATCAGAGACTTAACATTTGCGTCTGCTATTTTCCTTTGATCAACATAGCAACCGTGCCCCAAGCACATTACTTTCACTACAGGGGTTTTCTAAGGTCCTTTTGCCCACAAAATATCATGTTGCCAATAAGATCTCTCTTTTCAAGTCTCAGTCTCCATCTTCTATTCTGCTCTTCCCTTTTGACCAACATGGCAACAGTGCCCCAAGCACATTATTCTCACCACAGGAGTTTTCTAGGGTCCCTTCGCCTGCAAAACATCACGTTGTCAATAAGAGCTATCTTATTATTCCACTTATTTTGAACTTTCCGCATGCCATCCCCCGCTTTCGGGTGTGCACTGCAATATACCCTACCGGACACCGGGTTTTGCCTTCATCCGTGCATACAAAGAAGAGACAGGGTACCCTCCATTCTGCCTGCATGTGATTTCACTAGATCGGAGCATCATCTCCTTCTAGGTCACCGGGATATTCTCGTGGGTCCCTTTTCTGCCCACAAATCACATGCTGGTGGTCCACCAAATTTCCGCACTGTATCCCACTTCAATTTATCATTACTAAGACGTGTGTCTTTCAGTTTTCACCTCTTTGGGTTAATAGCTTGCCCTGTCTCCAGCCGGTCATGAAAATACAGAATTTCTACTTGTGGCCAACCCATTCCAGGCCGTATCTCCCATAGATACGCAATCTTTTGCAAAGACCCACACCATCCCTGCGGTTCTAGGTGCGCAACGCATTATTCACTCACGGAGGTTAGCACACACCCATCCGGCAACCTATAGCGGCTGTTCTAACTGTTTTGCCTTCGAATCATGCTTTAGAACTACCATTTTATATATCCGACCAAACATCGAGTGTCAGCTACGGAATCTGACTCACCTCATGTGCAAGCCTCGATCTTAACTTTTGTTTTTGCTCGTTTAGCATCAGCCCTTGACATGCCATTCCTGGCAGCTGCTTTTCTTGCTCTCCTGAGTTTTCCTGTGCCTTTACGGTTCAGCCTTCCCTTAGCTTTGACACCGTATTCCGATAGGCCGCTTTTCTCAGTTCCTGAACCATTCTTGTTCCCGGCTTTAACTTTTACACCGTTGCGAGCATGCGTTGAACTGGCTATTTTCTTATCAATCTTGATTAGTGCTGCCCTTAACTCCGACAATTTCTGAAACTTTTTTGTTTCTTAATTCCATAAAATTACTACTTGTTTTGCTAAGAATATGTTCCAAAAAATATTCTTCAGGGAGGAAACCACCTGCGTCCATATGCATCCTTCTACTGCGGTGGAAAATTCCTAATCCTGTCTCGAATTTAGTTTGCTTTATTCGATATAGGTCTCTGACACCACTATCCAAAAATTCTGATAAAAACTCACACACGTCAAACCAATCCGCCGCCGGACCTTTCAAGAATTGTCTAAAGTGCCGCACTTTCACATTATCAGTTCACTCATGACTAAAAATTTCAAATTTTCGGAGCACTTCTGTCGCACGGCGGGGACATCTGCCATTATAGCTTTCAAAGTTTGGGAGTTTATGACTGATTACTCCGCCAGAATCACCTAGGTTTAAAACACTAATTCCGGCTGCAGTAGACTCTATTGCTAAGATGACTTAATCTCTTTCTATGGGGATATGTGGTCTTGCAAAATTTGTCAAGCCCTAAAATTAATAAATCCCAAAAATAAGCACTGATCTACCAGTCTCTGCTCTGTCACCAGTAACCAATTTTTCTCAGGCGTCTACCCTCAATGACCAAAAAACATGCACCAATTTAATAAGAATTACATGACTCATCAACATTAAAGCAATTTTTCCTCTACTCGAATTGCTAACGTTTGCGATCACTATGCCTGAACGCAGTTGCTTTGTCAGTAAATTTAAGGTGCCAGTAAAAGAACCCCAGACACAAAAATGCAAGCCATGATTTAGCAGACATAATTTTTCCTGTAAACAGCTGACATTGCACCCTTGCGGGTTTACAAAGGACACGACATTCCTTCTGTTATTCTGAACCATTAAGTCAACATCCTGCCACCTTTGACCAAATCACACTGTTCAGTTTTTTCTATTTCAAGTTGACTCAAAATTCTCGTAAGACATTAACTTTGCACTCTTACTCATTTAAATTTTCCAAATAAATGACATCATTCCTGTTATTCTGAACAACTGAGTCAACAACCTGCCAACCTTTGGCAGGTTGTTGTCGACTCACCAGAATTTTTTTTAAGAAGCACAAAATACTTCACAACTCATGATCTCATGTGACCCCTAAGTCAAGTCGACGTCAACTCTAAAAACATCCTTCTCCCTGACGTGACCTTGCTGGTATGGTAGCCTGGTAGCCATTTCTAACCGTATGTTTCTGTTTTACCACCAATTGCTTAAGCCTCACTTGGCGAAACAATTCAGCATTTCAGCATTCAGCAATTGCAACAAACACAGAAATAAACCAAATTCAATTCAATTCATTTCAATTCAATTCAATTCAGCAATTCTGAGGCGCCTTTGCCAACACCTTCTTTTTTACCACGCCAAATTTTAAAACCAAACTGGAGCATTTTTGTTTTGTACTATTCATGAATTAATTACACGTGACCTGTCAATTCCCTAAATCCAATGCTATACGCTGGGTAACGATTAACCGCCTATTGAATTCTCACAACGGAATTCAACGGTATTGCTACCGTCCCTCTGCATTAATTGAATAAGATAAACAAAATCCACTCTTTAAGATGCAGTTCAGATCTATTCTCAATTGGGCAACAGAATTCCGCAATGCAAATCTTCCTAATAATTTGCCTTAGCCCAGCAACCCACAACAGATCTGAGCCCTGTATTACTTCCCCAATCAGAAATTCTCTTCCGTTTAGCAATGGCTCTCTATCCTACAATGTACTTCAATACCACACGTTGCCTAAATAGACTTTACTTCATTAATCTTACTTAATGCCTTAATGCTCGCATTTTCTAATCCTGAGTCTACAAATTAACTTGATTAGGCATTTGCGCTCGGTTACTTTTAGTTCTACCAATTACATTGTACTACTTCAACTATTAATAAGCCTGCGGCCTTTAAAACCTTCCATGCGTTTCTCCTTTACCTGAATGTTGCAAAAATTAAAACTTTTTCAACATCAATTAGGCTAGTTGCCATTTCTTCGGCAACACTACTGTGACCTTGCTCTCAAGTTTTTTTCTTAACATTACTTAAGCTAGATTCAGTTACTTTGGAGCCGCCACTGTAATTTAACTTTTTTTTCATACACATTATCAAAATTTAGTTTTCATGGAATATTTTTCAACATTTTTGCTTTATAATTGTACACATTACCAAATATTTCGACTCCAGTGAATTAGACCCGATTCGCGAAAAGTTCCAGTCCAGTGCTTTATTTAAGGTTCATTCGTCCCCCACTGTCAGTATTTTTTATCCAATCCAGAATTGTTATTTTCTCCCAGTTTTCCTTCCAGCTCCACACTTTATTGCGTCCAGATAAACTTCGGTCTTTGAGTTCGATCACAGGATTCCTCACTTGGACTTGGACTTGGACTTGGAATACTTTTATTAAGGTCATTTTGAAACATTCCTCACAACAATACAAATAAATCACATTGATACATCTGCAAGTGCACAAAATTCCGACACAACGGGAATCCAACCGCTGCCACCATTTGTGTGAGGGCAAGTCCGCCCTTGTAGCGTAGCGTTGGCAATCAGCGGAAAATAATCGGGATGCAAAATAAGTAGAAAAGAAAACTCAGAATAAAAACACAATTCTTGTTTTGGGAATATAGGCTTCAAAAGCAAAGGAACTTGACTTTATTGTTTCGAAGGTAAACCTGAACTCCCTAGTTAATACGTTATCCTTCAACCATAAATTGCCAGTGCCCTACACCAAAGTTAGAACCCCAGTTTCTACTTTTAAAGTCAACACCCGAGTGATTCCTAACTCCCTTCTGCTAACTAACTTATGTATTTTATTTCCCCTTCACATCCCTACACATTTGCATCATTTTCCAGGGCAAAGAACATAAATACAAAAATTGCATTTTTACAAAATCATTTTGCGTCAACACTGCGCCACCAACTTATGCATCCGCCCATAGTGCGTCAGGCAAATTTGTCTCGCATCATCTTTTTTTCCATTAACTCTTGCCTACTGTGCATTGACGGAAATGACAATAATTTTAACATGTACATAAGTATGGACATATTTTCTAATGTTCTGCTACAGTATGGAATCTTGCCCTGCCACAATATCCCGCCCCACAATCTCCATGATATCCTTCCACATAACCTCATCCATGACATCACGCCATACAACTTATATGATATTCCGCCACCTACATGATATCCTGCAATAGGTCAAACCAATATGTATTACCTCAACAAAATATTCAGTACAACCTTCTGAGAATAATAACATATGACATGCTATGTTATGTTTCTCCTTCAGTTTGGCTAAGCTCAATAGCCTAACTCAGAGGTCAAATGTCAGGACAACTTGTGTCCTCAGAACAAAATTTTACTTGGTATTACCAAATCCGTTACCATGGACTCCAATGTTACAAACAAGTTCATCTCATGCAATTCTGCAGATGCCTTCTGCGCAGTGAAGCACAATGCGCTAAAACTACAGTGTTTTTAGTTTCTCGACATGTTTTCAGTAATAATTATTAAACTATGCTCATTCAGAGTTTTTGGACTCTATTTCTAACAATTTTGAATGCCTGCAACTGTCTGTGGATTTCATTTCAAAATTCTATCAATCTCACACATATAACCTCATGTAACCTTTTGTTGTCAAGCAAACGTTAACTTGTTGTGCAGCCGTACACAAGAAAGTGGCATGGCCCTTTCTATAGTTAAAATTGTCTAAAAAAACCAGAGAAAGAAGCAGAAACAGAAATCTGCCCACCCGCTTCGTACTAAACCATTTTAAATACCGCTGCGTACTACATTGATTTATAATGTCCTCAACGCCAACCACTTGACTAATCTTGCTGACCAACGAACTCGAGGGGAGCTATGCCCTAAAGACCTCGCATACCAAGTTTCAAGCGAATCTGACCAAAAACAAACAGGCTAGCGTCTAACGACCACGACAACGCCACCGTACGCCAACACCATTGTATAAGCTAGCTGCATGCAAGCATGCAACTGCTCTAATAATTACAAATTAACGATTTGCACATTCCACATATCAC
This sequence comes from Orthonychiurus folsomi, assembly GCA_036851895.1. Taxonomy (NCBI): domain Eukaryota; kingdom Metazoa; phylum Arthropoda; class Collembola; order Poduromorpha; family Onychiuridae; genus Orthonychiurus; species Orthonychiurus folsomi. The sequence continues at coordinate 4,788 of JAAXYW010002578.1, read as the reverse complement.
ACATGCCTACAGTCAGCATATAAAACATAGTAATTAGTCTATATAGATAATAATCCTAACACAAAAATACATAATTACTACGTCTCTTTTCCTCTAGGCATACCTTTAGAGCGGTACAGTAGGATGTATGTGAGAAAACCAACTTTTTGATGATGTTTGGTAGGAAGTTGAAAAGTTTAGTTGTACGAACTTTGTAAGATGTTTTCATGTAAGGGGAACATCTTACAACTCGCATATTGGCAAGGCGGGAAGAGGATTTCCTTGACAAGGGGTCATTTATTGAGATAGGAAAGAGAGCATCAAGTCTCGGGTTTAATTTCGTGTGAGATTTAATTCCTCATAGTAGTAAGGGAAATATATTTAGCTCGTTCGTCCACAGTTTGAATGTTGAAGGATTTGTAAAAGGTCAACAGGTCATTTGTATCTACCGGCTTGTCTTTGTTTCTTTTCAATTTAACCTTGCTACAAGTAGAGTTTGTCCAGCTTGGCAATATTAACATGGTAGAATCTAGGATAAGCGTAGCCCTTAACAAAATTAAACCATTTAAAAAGCTCCGCAAAGTCGATTTTGGATAGAATGCAGGGCTTCTAATAAGTAATTTACGCTATGTCAACAACGGAATAACGTATTTATTATACAGGTTTATTTTTTTGAATTTAAATTTCTTAGCTAAACGTTGACATCTGCTATAAAATAATCATAGATGTGATGCAACATTTTCAAATTTATTTGACCGGATCCGCTGGTGCACATAATCCATTAATGCAGACATCATCCAAGCAACACTCTACGGTCTCTCGGCATAGGCTCCACCTTGGCTTACACTGACAAAGTACAATAAATAAATTAAAACATTTTCAAATTACGTGAAACCATGTATTGTTTGAATAATTTTGATTTAATTAGTAATAGTATTTAATATATATAGTAATATAAATATTTACAAATAATATAAAAATGAATATCTAACATTATCAGTATTACACCGGGTGTCAGTTCCAAAATAAACCGTGACAAGCACGATAGATTGAGAATACCCTAAAGCCGCTATCTTGACATAGAATATACAAAATCAAAAATGCTAGTACTAAAAAAACACCAATGAGACATAAATGATGAGACACAGTATTTTTTGGTTAGCATGCAAAACTATCTACATAAAGAAAACAAATTGTGCGCTGTAGGGAAAACTGAACAATTTGTTTGGCAAATTTAACACTCACACGACACACTCACGAACTCACTTTCAAAAGGTCACTTTTTGCACTAAAATTTGTGTGACATCATGGCGCAGGAGATGGTAATGCGGCGAGTACTACGAGAAATCAAATTTAGGAGATAATAGAATATTGCACTCCTTAAGGAAGTTCGCATAACACAGGACTGAGGATGGAAACCAGACATGATGACTGAAATAGAAAATCTGAGAAATGAGAATGCACACGTGGTGCTAGAATGGACTAACGAAAATGATATTATTGGCGAGATCGCATTTAAGGGGAGTAAAAGTGTGCCACTAGGAGCACGACTGATGCGATTTACAAATTTGAGAGTCGAGGCCAGTAATATCCTCTTCAAACGTAAATCTTGGACTCAACAATACCGCTGTTTTTTCGATACCCTTCGGCAGAAAAACGCAAGTATACGGTGAAATGGATATAAAGGGGAAGTCTAAAGAAAGTCTAAAGAAATCTACAGCAAGGTTGCGCAAGCGGACTCAAAAGCGGGAGCGTTGAAGGTCATTCAAAACCTGAGGATTTGGTTTACAGAATGTGAGGTATTGAAAATTATTTGGACTCAAAGTTTTCATCCACAATGACGCAATAATACAACCGGGATGACTTTAATGTTCAGTGTCTGTGCCTTGAAGAATTGAAGCAAGGAACAGTTGTATTTGCAGGTCCAACATGTACGTATCTACAATTAATTATCCTTAATTGTATTAATTTTAATTGTACTCTTATGAATTGCTCATTAGGCACTGGCAAAACAACCTGGGCATACTCTCACTTCAGAAATGCATTAATTGTAAGAAACCTAGACAAACTTAAGAATCTGGATCCGAAATTGCATGATAGAATAGTTTTCAATGATATTGACGCGACAAAACTGAAAACTGATGATATCATGGCTTTGGTTGAATTGCATGAGGATGTACAACTTCCGACGAGATATGCATGCGCAGGGGTCAGCCCTGGTATGCCGACGATATTTACAACTAACAAATCGGTGAAGGCTTTGTTTCAAAAGGAAAGGTTTACGGAGGTAGAGTGGCAGGCGTTACTGAGACGGATTCTGTGGATTGCCGTGATTTTATGTATTCCAAAATTTGGATTGATTAACAATAATGGATAACAGTGTACCACTGATAAATTTGACCGACTAATAAAGACATTATCTATCTATCTAATATTACTGTAATCAACACTAACATCTTTACAGATCAACAAAAAATTGTTCAATGGCCCACCTGACCGTGCGTCAAACTGCAGTATAAGTGGTGCGAAGAGTGCAGATACAAAGAAACAAAGGATTTGAACACACAGGTTGACTATATGTTAAGCAAATAAGCACAGATGTAGCCAACCAAAATATTACTATTTGTATTGTGTCAAATAATTTAACGAGAACAACATGATGAGCTATTTCTGTACTACAATGGATTACATTAATGTATTTTGCTAGTTTCAAAAGCTTGCTCCTAAACTTATCCTAGCCCACTTACTAACCCCGCCTATTAGCTTCAAAACTAACGCTAGTATTCTAACCTAGGCTAGATATTGTGTGGATCAAACGTTTTGAGCTACGTAATTCCCTCATGTTGCAAAATGTGTACGTCGATCTTGACCTCACTTACAAGGCCAGATAAGCTCAATTTGACCTGCGCCAGGTAAGGCGGAACGGAAACTTAAACCCAAGCTCCTTGGAGCTCGGCCAGTCCACTCAACCCCAACCTAAAGCCCATAAATGTCCAACCCCCTTTTATATTTTATTTATAACGTCAAAGGGCTCAGGTCAAAAAGAAGTGAGTTCTTTCAAAAGCTGCTCACCATCCACCCAACAATATTATGCATGGCCTAAACCCAACTCTCACAGCCTTTTGACAACTCCCAATTCAAATGTAAATACAACATGTCCAAAGACCAAGGCACAAAAACGGCCAAGAAGGGACGAGCTTCAGGCGGATTTATTGTGTGTCTAAACAAAGAGCAGAATATATCACTAGCTGCAGCAGACCGATACTACATGCTGCTTTGCCTAACAGATTTCAAACTAAATGTAATGTGTGTCTACCTTTTACCTGATTCAAACAACGATCAAGCTGCAGAAGAGTTGTTCTGCAAAATTAACACGCTGAGTGCCAACCAGCAAAAACTCATTGTGGTTGGTGATTTTAATGCGAGAATCGGAAAAGAGGACGTTCACGACGATTCCTCCCGCAACTCTTGTGATTCAGTGCTCAACAAAAATGGTAAACTGCTGCTAGCTTTAATTGCTGAAGCTGGCCTTCGTATTGCAAACGTCAATATTAAAGGAGATAAGTGTGGCAATATGACAATTGTTCATGATTCGACCCAAGGTGCATGTGTCGTAGACCTAGCACTCTACACCACTGCTGCCAGCTGCTTTATAGATAAGTCGAATATTCTCGACTTCATTTACTCTGACCACTTTCCCTTGCCGGTACGTTCTGCTTTGAAGCTGCCCGCAAATGGATTATCAAACCACAAAGCGGTCAAAGAATTTCCACCAAAGTCTAACAAAACGGCTGCCCAGTACAAAGCTGTGCTGGATGAAAAGCTAATTGCACTCTCTGTTGATTTGCCAGCGACTGACCGGTTGCAGCCAAATCAAATGAAAGCGGCGGGTACTGCTCCCAGACAATGTACAAAGGACTGCATGCAGCGGTCACGAGCACATGCAAAACCCTAAAGCTGCTTAAAACCTCCTCTGCTCCCCTTTACAAAGAGCCATGGCATGATGCAAAATTTGGGCAGTTAAAATGGCAAGCCGACAACGTTTTAAAGCGCTAGAGAAGGAACAAAGAAAACCCTGTGTCTTGCATATTTCTGCAGCAGGAATGCAGAGCCAAAAAACCCCTGTATACGAACACATGCCATGCCAAGAGGGATGAGTACAATAAGTCTCAGGAGAGAGATCCCCATAATATCAGAGATGCAAAGACTGAACTGAACTTCCATGCTGAACTCCCGGCAGAACGATTTTGTCAAAGACAAACTCTCAAAGTACCAGGCCGGGTTCAGAAAAGAAAAGTGCTGCCAAGACCACATTTTCACCCTTACTTGCTTGATGCAAGTGCAACTCTTGAAAGGAAAAAAGTTATGGTGCTGTTATGTGGACCTGTCACAGGCGTTTGATTCCCTCATGACGCTTATGAAAGGTTTTAATTGACTTTGGCATTTCTGTGAGATTTGTCCGGGTTTTCTAATACATGTACAACCTTGCAAACGCAAGAATAAGACTGACGAGTGGCCCACAGATCCGATAAAAATAATGAAAGGAGTTTGGCAAGGCGAGTCAGCTGGCGCGACCCTGTTTAATGTTTACATCAATGGACTCCTGGACAGCCTGTACGCTCAGCCTCTGTTGACTGGTATAAAGCTGCAGGCCCGCATTATCCACATCTTGCTATACGCAGATGACAGTGTCCTTGTGGCAGAGTCAAGGGAATCCCTCCAAAACAAAGTTAACATCGCATCTAAGTTCTTTGATTCCCGGGACTTACGAGCGAATTTGAATAAAACCAAGCTGCTCGTATTCAGCAA
>JAAXYW010002577.1:0-14703 GCA_036851895.1 Orthonychiurus folsomi | reverse complement strand
TTATGATGCTGAATCCAAACGGCTGTGGTTGTGTGGTACAACAGAAGCGGCTCCCACTATTTGCTTTGCAAATAGGCGGGTTTCGTCAACCATTCGTCTTTCTTCGTATATGTGTAGTGTATAATAGGGACTTTGCCATTGAGCGGATTCATAGGAATTTGGGTTTGTTTTGTGGAAGGATAATTGGAGTTTAAAGAGTTGGCGTTGATACTGCACTCTACTAGCTGTTGTGGATCGAAGGAGAAAGGCCAAAGTTAATTGAGATTGGATTTCCAATGACAATTTAGGCAGGAGGTTACACTTGACGCCTCCATTCATGGCTACAGATGAAAGATATATCAGTATGGGAATTTTCAAAGGAAATGCAATTTGGAAGTATTTTTTTCCGAATGCATGAGTAAAATATGCCTTATTCTTTGAGACAGTAATTTAAGCTACGGCAAAGGGATTTGAGGAAAAGAAATGTTTCACTTTAAATTTTCTTTTGAGGTCGGTCATATTTTAATTTGTAGACAGAATTAGAACATATGAAAAGATTTAGGGCATTGACCTATGGATTTAATCCTTCTGGACATGTGACAATGGTTTCATTTACATGGGAGACTTAAAGATACGTGTGGTCTTACTACCAGAGTTTAGACATCAAAATGTGACCTCTTCCGTTACACCTGAAGTAGATGCGTACCTTCATTTGTAGTGGGTAAGGGTGAGAAGACTTCAAAATCCTCGTCGTCAGATTTTGATTCCCAGAATCCAAACTTTAAATTCCTTTACAATTCTACAAAAAGCCGAACCGGCTTTATCCTCCCCCATTAACTTTAGCAGAATTCGTTCTTCCTTCCTCAACTCTGCTTCGCCGGTACCGCAAAAATCCCGTTGGCCGCCCCAACCAGGATTATTAAGTGGACTCTGACTATTATTATTACTATTACTATTAACCACTCGAGTTTTTTGATTTGACGGGTGGGTTTAGTCGGTAGTAGGGTGAGTGACAATGGGAAGAACTGCTACCACTACCACTACTACTCTACCAACAATGCAGAACGTATGCACGTATATTTGTAGGAGATGATTTAATTCAGGAAGAGCTCATTAGCAGCATTGCTGAGGTGAAGTAGTTTGGGTGGCAAGGATAGGATTGTATGTAGGAATGTGTACATGTCAGGTGAGGTAGGATTAAAGGAGAATTCAAAAAAAAACTTTTCCTCTGAGGAAAAATGAGTTACTGGGGGGATAATTAGGAGGATGGCTTCAAGTTAACTCGACTTGAATGGATTCCGTTTGCTTGGAATTTTGTTTAATAAGCGGGGATAGTTGTGGAAGGGAAATGAAAGTAATTAACTCGTAGAAGGAGTATGATTTGAGCACTGAGGACGTTATACGAACGTGTATGATTATTTTTAATTTGGGTCCTTTGAATGCGTGTTCACTTGTGTGGAATGACATTATACGCGTCTGGCGTCAGACACTTGCCGTTTTTAACGCATTCCACATTTAAAGCGTTTTTGTAATTAAAATCTACCGCTCCGCGAAATGGAAGGAAGCTGGTATGCTATGCATATACATACATGCAATTTTGTGAATTCTTTACGATTCTTGGTTTAATATATTTATTTATGCACACCTGTCCTTCAATATCCAATATCAATATCAGGATTGGTTTGAGATGGCAACACTTGAGGAGTGGAAATCCCAGTTCCGCATTTTACGAGAAATTGATGTAGTCCGTGGAGCAGAGACAACTGCTTCGTGTGTGGCTTAAGAGTTTTAGTTTAAGTACTGGGCGTCTTTTTAAGAAAATGCTTGTTTCTACATCTTCGTCTTCAACTCTTGGAACATTAAGCACTGTGAGAGAGATGTGTTTTGAGGAATTATGATTTAAGAACAAGAAAAAGAATCACCTGAAGGTGAGAAATTTAGAGAAAAGACATGAATTGGGTCATGGAAGTAAAAAGACGTTTTTTTCATCCTTTGTCTGTACGTGGCTTTTTGTCAAATAACAATTGTCTGTTGCCCAACTTCCCATTAAGATCAAGAACAGAAATTAACCCAATAAAATTAAGCACCCCCCTTCCATGTCGATGAAATGAAAGAAATTATGAGAGAATGAGAATAATGGTTGAACGATGAGTCGTATTATTATTTTTTTTTAAAGAGCGCATCCCTCCTCCGGTTAGGATTTGGTTACGATACAGATTCGTGAGAACATATCTTGGTATTTTTGCATCATTACTGCCTGAGTTTTAAATTTTAATGCGTGAACTGCGCTTGAAATGTTATTTTCATGACTGATGTTACGTGTGACTTGAATTCATAGTGCAACGGGTTCTTAGTTTTTCCAGATTTATTTTTAACGTTTGAGGATATAATTGTCGGGTATTATATTTGCATGTTGCTTTGTTAATTGCAGTCATTATTGTAAATTTAGCTCATGCTTTTAATTGGTGCTCCTTCTATGTAATATCATATCTTGAATCCCCTTGTATTTTGAATACATTTTTTTCTTCAAAACTATGCATAACAATTTGAAATTTTGGTTGAAAATATTCAAAATATCTTGAATTTAGGTTGTTTGTGCAATAGCATTCCATGTTAATTCGACAGACGTGCGTGCCACGCAGATGCAATGTGGCTCACAAAAATTATGATTTAAGAATGAAATTTGTTCCATGGAAACATGCGTGAGAAAGAGAAGCGCTGAAAAAAAACTGAGCCCTGCTTCTTAACACCTTAATCCCTGCAAATAACCCAGCAAATGCTTAATGTAGGTGAGTTATTTCTATTTTTGCAATTGTTTACAAAAAATCACGGCATGACAATGGTATTGCACTCTTGGCTTACATTTTACACGCCATACTAAAGTTTTGTGTACGTACGTACGTGTACACAGAGTCCCCCAATTACAATTACCGGTATTGTGGCAAACCTTCGTAATGGGATATAACCATTCAAAGAATGAACAGCATGTACTTTTTTTTTGTATACGTATATGTGTGAAGACGTTCCTTGAGGCTTAAATATAGGTGAAGCGGAAATAGAAGAATGCAAATAAACAAACATGGATTAGGGATTTCCCTACGTACGTACGTATATGTTGTAATGCATGTCAGTAATATAAATTTGGTTGTTGTATTGGGTAAACCACCCCGAAAAATTACATGGAATTCATTGGGTGAATAAGTACGAGGAGGAAAAAAAGTCCTGTTGCCAATTCCTTAAACAACATTCAGAATTGGCGCCCTAGCGGAACAGGCCTTAAAGAGTGTTGGCGGACAGATTTGGAAGTTGTTGCTTGGTATTTGAAAACCCTGTAAAGTTAAGTTGTGTAGTAGTTTGTAGTCAAGTTGACTTTACATGAAGTTTTGGAAATGGAAGAAGCAAGGAGATTAGCGCTTGAGTGCTCAGATATTGTATCATCAAAATCCTCGCGTCCTTAAACCCTTTACTTCTTCTGGGCTGCTCAACCGTGGGTTTTAGTTCCCCGGATCAATGGAATGCTAGTTAAATAACAGCATGGGATTTGGAAACTATAATGTTTTGGCGTAGGCCTCCGAAGAGGAATTTCCACTGTTTGAGTAATTTTGTTATTGAGAGCATTTTTGTCACGATTTCATCCGATTCTTGTGAAGGGAACAACGAGGAGAATGAATGCTTCTTTTGGAATGCAGAAAGTGTTCAAAGTTGTGACGCCAGCCTTTAATGTACATAACTTGGAATTGGAATATTTTTAAAAAGTTTAAAAAAAAGTTCCTATTTCTGTATTTATAGGAGGCAGTGGGTTTTGGGTTACTGTGATGTAACAGGTGGAACAATTTTGATCAGATTGGAATTGGAATCGTGAGCCTTCTGTTCGTGATAATCATAAATGTATGATCATTAGCAGGAGAAGGGCTCATTTATATCACAAGAGATGAAGGCTCATGATTAATCCAATCTAATAGGTAATAAAAATGTATAAACCAAATGGGTGACAGATGTCGAGGAGTTGTCAAATTTGGAGCTATGGAATCCAAATCTCAGCGGTATAGTATTGACCGACAAACGACATATTCCGATGATAAGAATTTGTAATACATTTAAAAGTAGCACTTATACTACCATGCCAGTGCAGTGCTAGTTAGAAAATAGGAGTATACTTTGATTTAATTTACTGATTAGATCGATGCATGTATATTCTGACTGATTGAATTAGGGGGAATGTTAACTTAGGATTCAGGATCTATTGAGGGCAATTGTTAAAATGTCCCCAGCGTCGCGTTATAGTCATGCCCTTTTTGCCCCCTGTCTTTTATTGTAAAGTTGACATTACTCCTCCAAATCCGACACTCTTGATTGACTTTGGCGTCAGATTCAGATGAGGTTTACCAAAAGCGACGACGACGCGCTCCCATTCTTGGCTTATTTTTAAGGAAATCATGTGACCGACCTACGCTTGCGCTGCACTGCATGTCGTGTACATTCCTTTCCTTAATTCTTCAAACCAATCTACACTACTCCTCCACAATTAGTTTAAATGTGCGGTTGGTTGTGGGGAGGAAATGAATGGGGGAGTGGGTTTTAAGCGTGAATTAACAAATCTTTTTTTTTATTTTCTCACCTGAGAATTTGTACCGGTGACGAGTGGGATCGTATGGCGATCATCTGTTCTCGTACTCACGGAACATGGCTCGTGGAAATTAGGGCATGCACACAGGGGTTGACTGTAATTGAGACGAAGGTAAACTGCACTGCACACCTGATGGGGAACAAATTAAATGTTAGTTGTGTGTGTACGATTAATTTGGGTTGTGGTCTGGTCCGGGAATTAGTGGATGGGATTCAAAATCTCTCGGGAGTCTGACATAATTCTTGCTGGGTTTGGGAATTTGTTTGGAAAATTTCTTCAAGATTGTTACTCAAATTGTGTTAGGTTTATAGGAAATCGGTTTTTTCTGTTCTAGCTACACCCCAATTTGTAGATTTTTTTTGAAAATGTGAAGCTTCTAATGGGAGAGGGAAAAGTCAAAGTGTTAAATTGCATAAGGAATTTTTATAATTGGCTTCGGCCCCGAGTTCGAGCCACTATGGCCGCAAAATTAGGGCTTTTTTTAAATTTCTTCAACGGCAACGTCAAAAAGCGGTCACGATAATATTTTTTGAAATGCTAAACTTCGTCTTTAATAAAATCTCGAAAGGGTTTTTATTCAGATTTTTAGACTTTATGGCGTGTATTATTATCATTAGTTTAATTAACACTATATTTATCATATACTTTATCATAAGATTTGTCAATTTGCAATTGGCACTGACACTTGAGGTGAAAACTGTAATGTTGTGTGTGAGTAATGGGTATTTCATTCAAAGTTTTATTGCATTGGATGCATGTAAACTAAAATTTAGATCTGTTTTTGTTCTGTTTACCTGTTGTGTGGCACACTCGGGCAGTAGGTACAAATGTTGATTGTGTGGATAGTAATGATATTTTGTGGGTTTTGAATCATCTGCATTCAATGTTGTTGCTGGTGTTTCATTCGTTTCCGCTGCAGCGGAATGTGCCACTGCACTTGCGACTGCCAACCAAGACTGCTGAAAATAAATGTTCAAAAAATCTTTATACAAAATAAACCACAATTGGATAATGAAAAATTCCACAGTTTTTCACACACACACCTCCCAGTTGCATTAATTCAAACCCTTGTCATCCCGCGCGGCGCGGCGGTACCATAAATGTCGGTGACAGCAGCGTGGCGAGTGGCACTAGGCCAAATTTAACACTGTACTGCCTCCTGATTCCATTATGTTTGAAGATGAGGGAAAATCCTAGCTGTGTTTGACATTTGAATTGTGAAAATGGATAAACCACACTGGTTCGGGTTAAAGGTTTAGTTCTCATGATGCAATCTCTCTACTAGTATTGTTGAAAGCCATTATGTCACACGAAGACAAAGTCAACTTCAGAAGGAGCAAATTAGCTTTGTGAGAACTTTTAAATCTATGCATAATCCATGTGCAATGGTTTGCATTATTGTAGGAACCGTAAGCTCTACCTTTTATATTTCTTGGCTTTTTGGGCTTGTTCGGCTTGTTGGATTCAAGGCAAACTTAAATTTTTTTCCAATGTTGTCCAAAGTTACAAATCAAAATTTTTTTGATGTAAAGAACAACTTAGAATTGTAGATCATATATCATAAATTTAATTTTTATAGAATACTGGTTTATGCATTTGGAATTTTAAATTGTGCAATTTGTAGAATTTCTAGAAATCTATACTATATATATGAGCCTTTTATATTCAAATTTTTGAATTTATAGTTTTAGATCATAATGTTATAAATCTAGGTTATACATTTACATTTTTGAAACGTATAGAAGCCAATGTGATGCATTAGAATTTTGGAATTTCTAGAGTTGTGCCAATGCTTTGTGGCAAGATTAATCAAAAATTTGTACTGAATTCGAGTAAACGCAAAAACCAGGATTCTTATTCAACGGCAAAACGGACGTACATGAAACGAAGTAATTTTTTTGCCAAACATTTTATTCTCACCCAGGACTGGATTGAAGGACCCCCGCGGTGCCTTCAGTTTAGTTTTCAGTTCCTCATTAACACTGTAAAATCCTTTAACGCTCAAATCTTATACACTATACTACCCAGACATACACGTACTAGCGCAACGTGCATTACTGCAGGTTCTTACGGACTTACTGCTATTTTGACTTGACACGTTTTATGTTGAAAGCTTCCTGAAAACAATACATGGACTGGTATATGGGTCTGTAGTGTATTTTCCCGACATTTCTCTCCATGGATTTGATGATGATGGGCACAATTGGAGGGAAACGGTGTATGTGTGAAGTGTGTAAATTTAATGAATTGTTTTTTTGTCATTTAAACTTAAACATTGTCAACCTCGTAACCTTTTGCAGTGCTAAATGTCAACAATTTACGGTTCTTCTTTCAAACTGAAGAAATGGACGGACGGGTTTCTGAAACCATGGAGGCATGCATAGGGTTACTGACTACGATTCGATTCTGCACGATTTTTACGATGTGATACTCTGGTTGTGTGGAAGTCTAGGATATTTGTGAAGGCACCCGACTGTTTTATTCATTTGAAGTTTCTTTTAGGATTTTCCGTAAGTGTGAGTGTGATACACGTATGACCCCTTGTTGATTGTAGGATTCGTGTGTGAGTGGATGCGAGGGAATTGTTTTATTTCGGTGTTAAAATGCTTTTTTTTAGTCCTATGCACTCCAGCGCATCTTTCTATATGAAAGGAATGTAGGTTGTGGGAAATTATTTTCAGGAATCCCGGGGAATCTTACAATGACTTAAGTTGGATGCGGGATTTGGGTCGAGGAATTTGCATAATTAGTTGTGAGGTTAATACAAAAATTCAAGAAAAAAATGTTGAGAATTCTCGTGAAGGAAGTTGAAGGGTTTGGTATATCTGAAATTTTTGATTTAGCGTTACAGCAGGTGGATTGGCATTAATTTTAATGTTCGTTTCTTTGTAATGTTGAACAAATGCATTTAAAAACGACATTAAAATAAAACATTTAATGTCTTCTTCCATTATGTATGATGAGAGAATTAGTGAATCCTCGTTTCCGCATGGGTTTAATATCCGGAAGACATAATTTCTATTTGCACTCAAATTTCACTTTTCTTTTTATATTTCCGTCCGCGCCACGCACATCTATCTATAAACTTTCCTTAACCCCAACATAATAACCATTTACCAGAGGTCAAAGGCAGCGAACGCCTCCCCGACTATTAATATTTCATAAAAATAAACACGAGTAACACGAGCGGAAATTAACTCATTAAAATCGCTCAACAATAGATTCTCCGCACAAGTCCATCCCTAACTCACTTTTTATTCAAGCGTCAGCAAATTACACGCAAATTTTTTCAAAGGCTTGGCGCAAGCCGAAGCCGGTGTTCTTTTTTTTCAATTTTTTTCATCCATTCAAATTCACTTTCAAATGGGCCTTGCCGCTCAAAGTTTAATTACTACAATTCCCTTCCTACATACATTCGTTACGTAGATAAAAGTAATTATTCCTTCCCTTTGGTCAGGTTGTAATGTGAAACTGGGTAGGTAATAATTACGTTTAGCTGTTGTTTCGGTTTTAACGACGGTGTTGTATTATACCGCACTCCCGTCCCAAAAATCCAATGCAGTACAAATATATCAGGGAAATCACCGGTGGGTGTGTTTTAAACACGAATTTTTATGAGTTTTCCGTTTTCCTCTCAAAAGTTAATGGAAGGGAAAAAGTTTATGTTGTGCATCTTAACGGCTTGCGCATGCGCTTCTGAACTTGCGCTCTTACACTGGGGAGGAATGATGTATTCATTGAACTCTTTTCATACACATTCTGCCCTTGTGAATCCGCAATTTGCAATTCTATACTTCCGGATCGGAAGGAGGCACGGCACTGATTGAGTGGTTGAGGATCATCACCACATAACATGCATGTTTTTGTGGGAGGGGGGGAAGACATTTGGCCCACAATTTGACGCTCATCCGTGTCAAGTCTGTCAATGTTAATGTCTTTATTTGTAAGTATCTTGCCCCATCCTGTCCATGCTCCTATTGTTAACGTACGAATAACATTGTGGCTGGACTTTGTCAACTTGCCCAGTCTTTGTTGCAGCGCAGCAGAAGAGGAAGGATTGTTTTTTGTGCGGTATAGCCTTGCATGGACGTGTTTTGCACTATTTTTGAATTTTGACATGTTTGAAACGGATTTTTACCGTTAAGTGTAATACAGACACTTGTGGTGTAATAGACTGTCTTCTAGTTAGCGCAGGCAGGGTATGTCGTGTACGCTATTTTTTTATGCATTTTAGTACATGAAGCTCTAATTTCCTTATCATTTGCTTACAGGAAGCAACGGTGATTCAGTTTCATTTGCAAATTGGGAATTTTAATCTGCGATTTTTAAGGAATTTTTGGGAATTTGCATTAATTCTTAGTATTTCATTTTGTTTTTTTTTTCTCGGAAATTTGAGTTTTACAAGGTGCGAATGCTGAATTAGGGTGGAGTTGACGAAGCGGGCCCACAATGAAAAATTAGAAGTAGCGGAGGTCATCTGTAAAATTATATTTGAGAAAGGGAAATGAAATATATTTTTGTTACTAAATCTCCTCCCCCTTACATACATTTGGACTGGTAGGAATTGGTCCTTATTACATTTTACGGAAGCGTCGGAAGAAGAATACGACGACAGGTGAATTTTTCAAAACCATGCTTGCCTACCTGCCTACAATACCATTGCAAAGGAAGTAAAGTCAGGAGCGCAACAATTGCAATTCCGAAGCTCTTTTTTTGCACCAAAGAATGAACGACGTTATTCCTCCTTCAAAAATTGAAATATTCTCTAACTATATCCTTCATCCACCGCGCCACCGGTGTTTATTACCCTCAAATTGGTCGCCATCGTCGGCAGCAGCAGAAAAGTAACAGTCCCACTTCAACTTAAAATGAGGAACTTTTTTTGTACATTTAAATTTAAACGAGAGTTGAGGGAGTAAGGATATAGTTGAGTCATTTTGATAGTTTGTTGACTGAATACAGCCGGCATGTAGAATAATATGAACAGGATTTTCCAGAAAATGCCTTTATATTTTACCCATTCAAGTGTAGAAGGGTTTTTGGGGAAGAATGAATGGTTCAGGGGGAAAATGACTTTTACTTTTGTACTTAACTAACTGCATTTTTGATTGGATGGAATTTTACGTACTTATTTATATTGCAGTCAATTATACAAATTGAGTGCAGATGTACTTGTTATTCATGAGAAGGATTCATTCTCATCGTCGTGGTCAGTTTTTTTTGTCGTGGCTTTCATTTTAAAATGTAATGTGAAGCTGGGAAATAAAACTCCCGCACATTTCTATATGGAGTCCGGAAAAATGAATTAAGACGTTTTTGAGATGATGGGCACGCGCGTCTTTGAGTTTTACTTACAGCTTAAATTTAAATTTTCTTACTCAAAAACTATCATCACGAGCAGGCCGGCATTGTTGAAGTGGAAAATGGTTTAAGCTTGGGATATAATAACACAATGCATAGATATACGTAGACGTGTCAATTAAATTGTAGGAATTTGAATGAAGAAATTGAGAATGGGATTTAATTCTTGAATGAAGGGTGTTGCCTATATTTACATTGCCCATTGTCATCGGATTTAATTTAATTTTGGGTTTGGTGCTTTTGCCGTACAAATCATCTTCCGGATGTGTAATTACAAGGAAAGTGCCATTGCCAATACTAAAAGTACAGAGTTTATATACGCTGTAATTTGGAAATGTAATCAAATCTTTACAAAGGCAGAAACTTAAACTGTACATGTTGTATGTGTGTACTTTCCTCGTAATTATGGTATAGGATAAGGAAGGGGAAATCCTAAAATAAATTTTAAGTTTTAGTTAAGTGGTTAATTGTGTTTAACTGTGCGGTGGATTCGGAGGGATTTTTACTTTCTTTTTATATTTAAAACGGGATTTTTATGGACTCGACTATTTTTGAAAACGTACGGGTTCCTTCTGTAAGTTGTGTGTGTGTAGTGAAAATTGATATAATTAATGGAATTTGGTATGTGAAGGCGTCGTTAGTCATTATGTATTTAAGATGAATTTTTTGAATTCTCACACTGATTGTACTGGAGCTACAACAATTTCTCTTGGGCAATTAGCGGTTAAAATGACTATATCGTGGCATGTTTTACGTTTTTATGGTTCATGTGCTCCTTGGACTGCTAATCTACCAAAATTGAGTGTGTTTGTACGTGTCAGCGTGTCAAACGGCATTCGATCATTTAATCTTTGCTTACCCTTCACTACTTGTTTGTTTTACTATTGCTCACACTTTTCCGACCGGTCACGATCAAACAGTCGAAATATGCAATTTTGTAGTTTGGCACGTACGGACGTACATAAATGATTGGGAAATTGGATTGGGGGATTTAATTAAATGGATTTTTGCCAATTTCTAATAACAAGATTGGGAAGTTAGCGGCTGTGTATTTTTTTTGCGTTTATGTAACTCTGGAAGGGAATTGGGTCAATTTTTTAGTAAAAAAATTGCAATTATTTGATACTAAACTATGTACAATTTTGTATTATTTAAAAATACGTACCTTTGTTTGTCCATTCTTGACCGGATTTAAACTTTTCCCAGGATCGGTTGACGCCTTGACATCTGCCTCTGCACTGATGACACTGCTAATGGTCACTGGAGTAGGTCCCCTTGACCCTCTTTTGTCCCCTTTGTTACTCTTCACACTCTTCCCTGTGTACAGACTATGTTCTAAATCCGCTGGAAGTCGAAGTACACTTTTCCTTGTACTACTCCTACTCGTAGATGAGGTTTGTGTTGTCAAATTTAAAGGAGCACTGGAATTTCCGTTAAAAAGTTGGGGTGATGGGATTTGACCTTTACGACTTCCACTTCGGGAACTTGACCTAGTCCCTGCCCCAAAACCCGTACCCACGATAAGTAGAAGGATACAAAGGCTCAGACTTGGAGACATTTTGGCAGGTGAAGAAATTTTGATGTAAAAATAAAATTGTCTTTAAGACACGGTAATGTCATTCAACAAGAGGCGAAGAAATGACCCGTCCTTCACGAAGTTTGGAACTCAACTGAAAGTTGACGGCGGAAGAAGTCACGATGAGATCCTCTCCTGTGTTGAGAAGCCGTTAGAAAGCCTTTGACGTTTTGCAGTGCAAAAATCCTCTGTATGTTGTGTAGTTTGCAGGTCTGGTCTGGGTCTTTTGCGTTTGACTCCTATAATATGGTCCAATGACCACCAAGCTTTTAAACAACTCGGTGTCATTTGCTTGCCAATCGCTATTATTTTTTTTGCTACAGCTGCATGTAAGTAGTTGGAATTATTTGTATGTTGTATGACTGGGTTTCCGAGTAATTGGGTGTTTATTAGGCTTTGTCGTGGATGTCTTCTTACAGGAAATTAATATTTTGCACCTACACTTTGACTTCTTGGAATTTATGAATTCGAATTGTTGAGGAATTAATAACTTAACTTCTTGGGGTATGCTTGCTTCAATTTAGTAAGGGTATGCGCAGTTACGCATTAAAAGGACAAGTTTTTATACATTTAAACTTGTATTTGATATTTTTGTAATATTGGATAAGCGGAATTTTGTATTATAAAGTTTCTGAATTGAACTGCCATATATTTTTTCACTATACTTTGAAAGCCATAATTATGAAACGTCGTATTTTTCAAACTAATTGACCAATAATCCGCAGTTGGATTAGTTGCAATTGTTTTGAACATGAGAGATGAGGGAGTCCAAGCAAAAGGTAGGAGCAGAAGTTAAAAAAAAATAAAAGTCGGCACACAAAAGGCTGCAGAAATATTACCTTTCTTGTCATTATCCATCATTATTTCTTTTATTGGATTTTGGAGTGGATCAGTAACGATTTTTGTTCAAAGTCGTGTCCCCTGAGTTTTTTCTATGCTCAACAATGGGGCAACTAAATTTTGTTGAAAAGTTCATTATGGGATTAGAAGCCGCAGTGCAGGCGCAGGCGCATAGCTTCTGGGCACGGCGCGCCGCCTGTACTAAGGATGGAATGAGATTCCAATTTAGGATCAGTGTGAGTAATGAAAGGGATTGTGGAGTAGTATTACTATTTTGATTATTCTTTTCGTGAGTTCCTTAAAGAAGATGAGGGGATTTTGAATGAGTTTTGGAGTCTGTCTGTCTCTGGGTCATATCGTGTCATAAATGTCTAATTAAGATCTTGTATCGCAATGACCCTTTCTATGAAAGTCGAGGGCGACCCTTGCTGCGAGCGTGCTCCTTTCGTTCTTCATTAAAGTAGGCTGTCCCCTCATTTTGTGATTTGTGAGTGCAATTTTTGACAATTATGGCGGTGGCGGTTCGGAGGTATTTTAGGTCCGGCTTCTTATTCTGCAAGTATCTATGTATGCATTCTTCGATGAGAATTTAGGATTTTTGAAGGTCGACGTGTGAAATTTTGTATAATTTTTAAATATTTCCCACATTGCACGCCATAATTAGTGTTAAGGAAGTGAAGATTCCCTTGCAACACCGGAAATATGGCTTTTATTATAAATTTTCTTGGAATTTTGTAATTAAATGATTGTGTTATGACTTTTGTACCGGGAATACCTAAGAGTAATGTCTCATGAGAAAGTAACACGGGCAAATTATCAAGTGACACTTGACAGGCATACTATTATTCAGTCAAGTAAATTCTCTTTCCTACGCACGTAGCATCAACATTACTATTGTTTCACTCACGTACGTGTGTCTGCTTTAAGGGAAATTGTCATCATGTAAATGTTCCGGCAAGCAGATATGATTTCCTCCAATCAAAAGCTCACAAAAAACAAATTTTTAAGAATTATTTATTTATTTTATTTTAGAATCTGATGCTGTGTTTGACCCATGAAATTAGCACATGAATCATACGTTATATGCATGTAAATGTAGTGCAAGGATATTTATGCTTTCTATTGACTACCACTTAAGTAAGGTCCTTATTAAAATCCGACATTGTTGTACGTAAAGTGAATTAAATGGCCCATAGATCCCTTTGAGTATACAAAAAAAAATATTTTTGAAGTTGTCATTTTCCTCATGTTATCATTGTGGATCTCGGTAGGGACAGTACAGTAGCCAGCCAGTGATCGTGATGGACAAGAATTGCTCCTGAATTAAGGACGGACGTGGACGTGAGTGGTGAAAGAGAATTTCTTCCGAGTAAACCACGCGGTGACTATTATTATTACCCCCTCTCCAGCCTTTCAGCCAATTCTTTTTATTCTCACTACTTGATGTACGTGAAATAGTAAGTAGGAGGCACTTAACGATAAGGCACGACTTTAATATGACAGGATTTGCACGTACGACGTTAGATACGTAAGTTTCTCCAATTTCATCTTCATTAAAGATATGTGTGCGGTTTGGAAGAATTTCGGAATGTTGGAAGAGGGAAACTGACATTTTGGTAGTTATTCCGTCCACAATATATTATTAGGTGTAGATGTAACCGGAATATTGGGTTAATAAATAATAATGCATTGTAACGTATGTACATATGCTGCGGATTTTGAACTAAAAAAGGACAGTTTTGTCATCTGTTCCCATCCATCTTAATTGGTAGATACAAATTTGCCCTCCATTTCCATTACATACGTGTTTGTGCCGTGGCAAGACAAGGCCGTGCTTTCAATTTAAGTTTATCTTCCACACATGTTTAAAATCCCATGAAAATTCCTCTCCTCCGTCCCGCATGGTTTCTCTCTGTTTGTAACACCTTGTTTGTATTGATTACATTTGCATACATACGTACGTACGTACGTGTACGTATATCGTTGAGGATGAAACACGATGAGTTGTAGATGGACAGGTGAGTGAGAACCGTAATCTGACATTGTATTGTTCTGAGCGTTAGTGGTGCAAGGAATTCCTTGCAGAAAGCAAAGGATTGAATTTAAACTTATTTAGCGTTTAAAACGAGAGAAGGAGCAAGATGTTATGGGATTTTTTTTTAAAAGGAAATGTGGAGGAAGGAGTGAATCCAATCCTGAAATAAGATTTTGCAAGGAATTTTGTACAAAGAAGAGGAGCGCCCTTTTTAAATTTGTGTTGACTTTGTGGAATTGGGAATGAAACGAGTGACATCCTTGTGTCGACGGACCGTCTGTCTTG
>JAAXYW010002576.1:0-14710 GCA_036851895.1 Orthonychiurus folsomi | reverse complement strand
TGGCGAGTGGGTTCTGAAGGGAAGTATTTTGTATTTCGTATTTTGGCTAACCAGGAAGGAAAGTATTTTGTATTTTGACTAACCAGGAAGGAAAGTATTTTGTATTTTGTATTTTGAGTACACGGGCAAAAGTATTTTGTATTTTGTATTTTGGAAATGAAGTATTTTGCCCAACCCTGTCCGTAAAGCACTGCTAACTATACGCTTCAAAAGAAATTGTCAAAATGTGTGAGTTTTTTGGTCCACCCTGTATTATACAATTAAATCGGACTATATAAGAAACCATCCAAATAAGCAACTAAAATTTTTCTATTTTTTTCGAATAAGGTTTAACGCAAAATAAGTCTTGATGAGAGACATTTTTAACGTTAAAGGTAGTTTTTAAAACTTTGGTTAAAAACCGGTTAACCGAGCTCAAAATCGAAAAAACCGAAAACCGAACTTGAATATCTAAAACCGGTGTAGATTCCCTACTTGAGATTACAAGAATTTTTGTAAACTATGGTCATTCATTAATGTTATATAGTTTGGGCGTGGTTGTAATAAGTTCAACTACAACATAAAACGTATTTGACAATTCGCAATTCGTAACACAATTTAATTCATTTCACATCATTCGTAATTCTATTTAATACACGAACATGAACATAACATATTTAATGTGAAGCTTACAACTGGTTAATCTACTCAAAATGTTAAAAAACCTTGGCAGGTGAACTTCTATTATTGATAAATCTTTACGCGCTCAATTTGAAATTTGTCAGTGTAATTAATTTCCTCCTAGTACAAACCGTTTGAATTACGGATTAAATTGCAGATGCCGCGGAATTTGTGTGTACACTTCGAATTTGAATCGACTCGAATTTGCAGAAGTTTACACAATTCTACTTTTTGCGCAAAGTATCCCTGAAATGACTTGACATTTATATTTATGTAGTACAAGAGAAATGAACAAAATTTTAATTCACATTTGAAATGTACGGCTGGCCGGGAAAAGTGGGATACTGAAAATTATCAAGTTGACACGTTAGAAAGGATTGCATCTTATGCCAGCAGTTCAATTGTTGTTTGACATCAAAAATTCTTATCGTTCAGAAGCACTTATAAAACAAGGAAAGGAATCCCCCGAATTTTGGCATCATTATAAACGTCGTCTCCATTCCCTCACACTGTAAGGATGATTAATTTTGCCAGCATCTGATAGACATTCCCGTCAGAACCCCACTGATTATCTGTCTCAAACTCAACATGCATCTACTCCAATTAATTAGGGCTATAGCCAATTTAAGCGCCAAATCTTAGCAAACTGTAGAAGTTGAACAGCATTTTGACTAGATTTAATTATACCGTCAAAAAATGTAACTCAAAACATTTGCCCATTCAATGTATGCAACATGTTATTAGGTTGCACAAGATTGAAGGTCTGGGTTTGTGTCAACTCAATTACCAATTAAATTATTAAATTGGACTTGGTTGGTTTCTCTACAGAAGATTAGATTGATGCATCTTTTAGTAAACTATGCTTAACTGCACAAAGGCAGACCACAGGAATCTAATTTTACAAACTATGAAACATGTTACTATGTTGTATAAGAGTGGAGATACAAGTTGGCAAGTGTACAACATGTTATAAGGTTGAACAAGATCGGATTATTGGATTGTAACAAATCCCATTGTCATTAACTTCATCTAAGTAAATTTTTTAAGGACTCAATTATCTCCGAGACTAATGTAACATTTCGGTTGTGTTCTATGGTGGATTTGTTGTTTATTCACCTTCGGTTTACCGCATGCGCGATATATTGGTACAGAATACTTGTCCAGTTTATGCCAATAAACGATAAATCTGCAAGTGCGAAAGAAATTGCAGGTAACACTTACTGGGTTTAAGTGTGAGACGTACCGTGAGGCCATAAGTTATTTGAATACAAACTTATGCATAAAGTTGAAAACACAATACCCATACGTGAGTGCTATGCGAACTGTTAAAATTTCGCACAAGATTGGAAATCAAGGAGCCAGGAATCAGCATGGAACTGTGGTTGTTCCACTGCAAAATGAATTTGACAACTTGGCATTTGACAACTGCTGCATTTGTTGAGCGTGATGGGAAGTTGAAGTTGTCTGCAATTTGATGCGTACGTGGAAATCCCGGCTTGGAATGTGAGCTAATTACAAGTTCACACTAGATTGACATTGCCTGGTATATTTCTCTTTCAAAAATTGCCCACTTCTCCATGTTTTTACAGTACAATATGGCTGTGGAAAAAGTCTCGGTAATTGCAGGATCTGTATTTCTGACCGTTTTTTGAGTTTGGACTAATGACCACAGCAGCTATTTGTGTATAAATTTGTTTGTGCGTAAAGTTGATGAAACAATGTACGCGTGCCGCGTGCGCAATACGCGCGCATATTAATACCAAATTTTAAAGCCTTTTAACAAATTCTAACTCGCCGAATCGATGTTTTTATTTAGCACATTCGAATTTCATGTACAACAAATAAGTTTATACAATAATGCAAAAAAAAGTATAGGAAGAGGATATCCTTGAAATTCAAGTAGAGCTTAGATAAAACGGCAATAAACGAAATGCGGCAGACTACCCGGTACTTTCATGCATGTTTGCAAGCAAGTGCATGTATAAAATTAGACGATTGGCCTCACTCTGTATCACTACAGCACATAACAAGGAAGGGAACCAAATCTGAAATGCACAGGTCAGATTGGTTGTACTTGCAGGCAGCCCATCAAACAGGAAAACTTTGTGTGCTCCCCTTGTATTCCTTCCAACGGAGATTCAGTAGCATCATACAGAAATGATGTCTTACAATATATGCCCATTTACCATATGCAACATGTTATTAGGTTGCACAAGATCGGATATCTGGCTCGGTCAAATATCTTTCTCACAAATTTTTTTTTGCTTTTGGACAATACAAAAAGGCGTAGCACAAATTTATGTATAAATTCGTGCGTAAAGTTGATGAAGTAAATATACGCGTGCATGAGGTATGCAAAATGTTGTAATTTTGCAAAAATGTGAAAACCGAGGACCCAAGTACAAATGGGGCTGACTGCATTTTAACATTTTATGTACCAATGTCGGATGATGCAATCCCAGTTCCACGGTCAGTGTAAAACAATTTTCCAGACTATGCAACATATATTATTAAGGTGGTACAAAATTGGGGGTAATGTAAATTGCAGTGAGCAGAGAATACCCTGAAGCAGGATATATAACAAAAATATTGAACAGATTGCCTGATTTTTAGGGAAAGCTGCTGGCATTGGCATTCTTATTACATCATAATAATCAAAATCAAAATGTAATGAATGAAAATAATATTACCGGGAAGGAAATGCTTCTGCTGTTGGCTGATTTTACTATTTTGGCAGCATAACACACATGGAACACGATTCGGTTGGTACGCAGTCAGCACACTACGAAATTTGGCACAGCACTACTAATATTGGCAATGAACAGAACAGAACTGGAGTGCGGGACGGATGTTGAGTTACGGATTCATTTGTACATTGCCAGACATAATTTGCCACCTCATCCTTCAGAATGGCAAAAAATCGCTCCTTTTATGGGCATGTGTTGTCTTAGCACGCTTACCGATGATGTTGGCAGCATTCGATGGGTCCAAGCCAACTTCATACCGCCCACCCCCTTTCCGGGCGTCTGCCTGTAATGTGCGCCAACCATTCCATGTATAATTAAGAAATGTTAACCCGAAAAGTCGGATTACATAAATCTAACACATTTAAAGGAGCAAAACTTAATGAAGTTTTTAATTATTTAATGTGGTTTGGGTATTTTAGAGAGCTTCATTAATGCCGTATAATTGTAGGCTGAACTTTAGCTCAAAATATTTGCTAAACTGTGCCTAATTGGCTTGCAAGCCAAACAATCGAATACACATAATATGTACGGTATTCTCAGTAATAGTTCCATTCTCCATTTGAGAGTAAACGTATTGGTTCCTGTCGTAAGAGGATAGTTATATTTAGAATATTAATTTGGATAGTTTGAATGCACTTTTGAGAATCGTTGCAACTAAACAATTAATCCACATGTTTGACACACCGTCTGAGGTCAATTGCGAGTCCCGGCTACCTAGAGCAAATCCAAGACATACAACCCGTCCTGGAATTCATCAAATCCAATTCTAGTGCTTATCTCGCCAATTCAACATTTGGACTCGTGGGTGCAAGTGCTGGGGCACATTTGGGAATGTTATTTGGCTATGCAACTGGTGCAAATGAAACAGTACATGTGAGTTGTAATCTGATGGGTAATGCGAGTTTACTGGATCCATCGTACACGAATGGATCTTTGAATTGGCTGTTTTTCCCCTTGGAGGGAAGGGAAATTACACTTTTTCGCAGAATCCAAGGGCGTATTATATGGCGTGCCCTGTTACTTACGTTAGTCAGCTTTCTCCGGAAACGATTTTTTTTTCTGGGGATCAGGATCCATTGATTCCAACTACACAAGGCGGGATTTTGAAAGACAAATTGGATAGTGTTGGGGTGTACAATAAGTTTTATTTGTATCAAGGGGGCGGGCATTTAAATTTTACTGCGGAGCAAACCACTCATATGTTTAAGAAATTCGGGTACTTCAAGAATTAAATGCGATTATAGATTGGAAATAAATTGATGCTGTAGAAGTAGCTAAGTTCTGTGTTTATTTATATAATTTTAAATTCTATGTAGTAAATGTGAACTGCTTACAAGTTCACACTAGATTGGCATTTTTTGAATTTCAAACCCAGAAACAACCCATTGATGCGGAAGTATGCATCCGTGCAATGCCCAGTCCATCACGTGGTCAAAAGAAAGATGCACATTACACTGGAAATTATAGATCATTCTGGAGATTGTTTACGTCCAACATTCCGTAATTGTTATTTATTTATGAACAAATGCATGCGTATAGTTGTGGAACAAATATACAATGCACAAATTTTGCGTATGCAAAATATTACAGTTTCGCACAAGGCTGGAAACATTTACACCATGCTGCGTAATGTGTGTAAATAGACAATCTCTCTGAACAAAGACGTGGTTCTGATTATTTTCATTGTTTTTTCAGCACATGGTGTGAAACTTTTGTGGATTGTGGAAATTTTATTAGAGCAATCAATAACATTCCTGTTAACAATATACGTCCTTGAAATAGCAGAAACTACGGGCGCAGATAAACGACGACAAAATGCGGGCTATTTAAAAGTCCGCACTAGATTGGCAATGTTAGAATCAGATCAGTGTTTCAGTAGCAGCGACATGACAAAAATATTCCGATTCGCAGCGACTTCAAACTTAACTTGATGCTTATTTATTGTATTAGTATACAACAATCTCAATGAAGGAGATCAATATTACTCAGTAATTGTATACAATCGGTTAGCAAATTAATTAGGACTACTTCAATTTAACAAATTTAATAGCACCAAATCCCAAATCTTGAAAACTCTAAACGTTTAACAGTATTTGTAACTAGAATCAGTTATAGCGTCAAAAAGTGGTGCTTCAAAATTTTTGCCCATTCAAATTAGTATGCAACATGTTATGAGGTTGCACAAGATCGAAGGTCTGGCTTTGTATCAACTACTCCGTCATGAAATAGTTACTTAAAATACTAGTGACTTTTTTTAAATTTCATTGTCGAATCATAGATGCAGCAGTTTACTCTGTAATTAATTCGTAAGTAGATCGCGCTATATGCAAAATGTAATATTTTGCACAACACAAAAGCGGAAATCAAGGACTTGGGTAAACCAAGTTCAACTTGGATTCTGTAATCCAGCATATTCTGGTATCTTGTTGTATTCTCTGGCATGTCTAGCGAGCAATGAGTTTGGCAGAATTTGATATAAACTTTGCAAAATTCATAAACAGTCCAAAAGCCAGCAAACAATTGTGGAAATTAACATCACAGTAATCCACAAAATTATCATTTTGACTAGTTAAATTAAGAACCGGATCCTTGGACAACGCAACGTGTATAATTGCAAATCGCCTTTGCATGTCGACCCAAAAAATTACGGAAACCACATAGCTGCACCAGATTCCGAAATTCAAAACAAAAATTAGGTTACAATCAGCAACTACATCCAGTGTATTTTATTTGTTACCTGAAGGATTTAGACCTTAGACCTCGTATCACCTTTTTGTCGCACTTTATACAATATGTTATAAGGTTGCACAAGTTTGGAGTGTAGAGGTCATAATTTGTTGGACTGCCCAAAAACGTATTAATTTCTTTACCAAATTGCAAGAAGGCCGCTGTTGGGTTTTTGTTGGACCTACGCAAAATGACGTAACTTCGTAAAATGGTGCTCAATTCTAGTAACTAGTATCTTTGACATGTATAACTGAAATCTGGTGTCAAAAGTGAATAATTTTTCCAAGCAAAGAATTAGGAATTGGTTTGTCTCACTACAGAATATTAGATAAAACAAGATTTTCATCACCTACTACATTTACCTACAAACAGGCAGAACCACTGGCAAATTAATTTTACAAGCTATGCAACATATATTATTAGGTTGCACAAGAGTGGAGATCAGTTGGCTAATTGGCAAACGGCGACCGCCTTGTTTGGCTTCAGCTTCCGCTACTGATTCGTAAAAGTATTTGAAGTCTGCCTCATCGATCAGAATGGCAAAACCGATCTTTTTATGGACTCGTACCGTTTTGGTTTTACTTCCACGTCAAAGGATGCTGAGCTGGCAGTCCACGCCAGAATCACATCGTTCACTCTTTTTTGGGATCGCCGTCTGTATTTATGTCGCAATCATTCAATATACAGCTAAGAAGTCTTGACACAAGTCAAGATTAATACACAGGTTTGACAAACTTAGGGCACCAAATCTAAATAAAATGTCTAAATAAAATATCTAGATTTAGAAAAGTTGGCAAAATTCTATAATGTCAAGGAATCTTGTTCTAGATGTATGCCAATTTGCTTGTATGCAACATGTTATAAGGTTGCACAAGACCGGATGATCTGATTCCAATAATTGCCATTGCCATTATCTTTGTCCATGTTCTTGCAATCATAATGTCTGGAGAAAGTTTCGCAGTAGCAGGATCTGTATTTCTAACCGTTATCTTGACTTTGGACCATGGCCGCAGCAGCTATTTCTATACAAATTTGTTTGTGTGTAAAGTTGTTGAAACGATATACCCGTACCGGCGGTATGCAGAATGTTATAATTTTGCACAAATGTGAAAACTGAGGACCCGGGTTATATGGCTAAGCAATTATGGCAAATCCAAAGCTTGTAGAAACAGCACAGTACATTTTGCGATTCGGCGTATTCTCTTCATTGTTCACGACTGTTATATTTGATTTGATTTGATTTGATTTATTCATTAAAGTGTTCTACCAAAGCAGCTATTTACTCCATGACTAACGAGCAATGGAATTGGGATCATCTGAGAAACATATGACTAATTACTATACACAAGGAGAAGACCAGCAAAGAATATTCGAACTAATCACAAGTTCAAACTAGTTTAACTCGTATCATTTCAAACGATGCATGCAACATTATGTTATACATAATGTCGCATGATATTGCATAGGAAGACACATTGCCTGCTTTTTAAAAAGCTAATGGTATTGGTATTCTTATTACATAACGGTAATCAAAATCTTGTGTGAATGAAAGTAATATATTACCGGGAAAGAAATGCAGCTGCTGCTGGCTGCTTTTCTGCTATTTTACCAGCATAGCACACATGAACCACGACTTGGTTGTATGCAGACGGCAGACTAGCACAGCATATGGAATTTTGCACGGCACTACTTGTATTGGCAATGAACTGAACTGAAGTGGATGTTGAGTTACGGATTCATTTGTACCTTGGAAGTCATTTGCCACCTCATCCGTCAGAATGTAAAAAATCGCTCCTTTTATGGGCATGTACTGTTTTAGTTCCACGTTTACCGATGATGTTGGCAGCATTTGATTGGTCCAAGCCAGCATCACACCACCCACCCCTTTCCCGGGGGTCGATCTGTCTACATTGTGTGATTCCACGCACAATTAAGAAACGTTAACCCGGAAAAGTCGGTGGTTTGCTATCTTCTAACACATTTAAAATAGCAAAACTTAACCAAGTATATAATTTTAACAAGTATTTTAGTAAGGGTTTTGGGTACATATTACGGAGTAAGGATATTAATTTTAAAATGCTTATAGCGCATTTAGGCTCCGTTAGACAAGTTAAAATTTTTTGGCTGCCGAACCCGGAGCATTACTCTATCCGGGAGATGATCTTGTACAAGCAAACTTGACATGGTTTGGATTTGTAACAAGAGTTCAACAGCTCTTTCTATACAAATTTGTGCCCATGATTGCAAAACCATACGCATGCATACGCGTCATGCGTATGCAAAATATTACAATTTCGCACAAGATTGGAAATTAAACCTTCAATATTTTAAAGTCCAACTTGAACTTGTATTTTCAACATTTTCAATTTGGTAAAATGACAATATTTAAAACTTTCACTGCACAGTTCAGGTTAAGTTTAAGCAAAATCTTAACTTTAAGGAGATTCAGTTACATCATTTAATGTTAAAATGGTATCTTAAAATATAGTCACCCATTTAAAGCATGCAACATGTAATTAGATTGCACAACATCGGATGTCTGGCTCGGTCAAATGTTTTTTTTAATTAATCTTCGCAAGTCTCTAAAAATATTTTTCGTTCTTTTTGCTTTGGACCATGAACGCAGCAGCTATTTCTGAGTACATTTGTGTGTAAAGTTTATGAAAAAATATATGCGTGCACGCGGTATGCAAAATGTTACAATTTTGCACAAATGTGAAAACCAAGGACCCGGGTACAAGGCCATGCAATTATGTTGAAACACCAATAGTAACTAGTAGAAGCAATGCACATAGTGCATTTCTCAATTCGGCGTGCTCTCTTCACATTGCTCACGGCTGTTTTTATTTCATGACTAACGAGCGATGGAGTTGGCATCATTTGATAAGCATGTGACTAATTACTACACAATGAGAAGACCAGTAAAAGAATGTGAACTTAATTGCAAGTTCAGACTAGGCTGACAACAAGAATTTCAAGTGTCAGCTATACCAGCTTCCAAGATGCAAGACAACACGATAATCGTAGCCTTAATTTGTATTCGATTTCAACAACTGTACCAATTTTGACAGGCTTACTGAACTATAATCCACTCAAATTTCATCAAAGCGCGTGATCATTTGTATGCGATCCCGACTCACTCGAGTTCCGAAAAATTACAGGAATACAGTATGGGACAAAAAGATCGAGGCACCTTGGGTGTTTTGTCGCCAGAAGTTCTAACTCAGTTAATTTAAGTGCTTTCCAGTGTTCAATGGCCTACAGAATTTGCTTGATTACGACTGATCAATTTAAGCTTTTGTTTTAAGCATACAAGGTTTCCTATGACTTTAGCATTCAATATTTTGGTGTACTCAGGAAATCTTCTACTGGAATCTGGAAATCTACGGCCACTTCATTGCTTAGTTAGTACACGCGTATAACTTCAGTAATTACAATTTCCGTGTTTTGTGACAGGAAAGAAAAGCTACACTGTGTAAGAGCAAGCCTTTGGAATACAAAATACATATCTCAGTGGAATATTTTTCAACTCTTTGTCACAACATCGCATCGCTATCCAATGATATTTAAAATATGAAAAATTTATCTAAGGCAGATGTGGTAAATATGCACATACTCATGACACATATGAACATTTGATAGAAAGAATATTGATCAATAGGACTCTACTAACCAGGGGCGAGCACAAGTGCTGGGATTTTTCGAATGCATTTGAAAAGCAAGTCAAAATGTCCCTTGGAATTAATTTCATGATCGTATTCTATGAAAAACACACTAAACAAAAATGTCACAATTACTCAAGGGAATTTGCCTGGATCAAAGCAGTGAGTTCAGTAATTTCAAACAAAACTTCAGGCGTGATTTAATTGCCACGCAAATGAAAAATAAAATACATAAATCTTTCTTCTTCTAAAGAGTAGCTCTGTAACTGGTATTCAATACAATACAAGTTGGTCACCAAATCAAGTTAACTGTCCAATTGGGATACTTGGCTTCAATTTGGCGGGCGACTCTCCAAGCATCTGCACGTCCTTTTGTGGATAACATATTTGACGACATTTGCAGGGTGCGAAGATTCGGCATGTACTTATTGTACATGTCCAGCCTCAAAAGTTTCTGCAATATTGTAAAGTGCAATTCATTTGACAAACCTTTTCATTGTGTACAGCACGTAGAGGTACAGTTAATGCTGAATTTTTACCTTGGTGGAAAGTTCAGAGCCGGAATCATCATTGAGATCCAACTGGAAGCAAGGACTCCAGCCTTCATTACAGGACGAGAACTTAATTTTTTCCATGGCTGTAAAAATAAAATTTAAGTAATAAAGATTTTGAAATTTATCAGAGCAACCGACCAGCATTATTCGTCGTTCTTACCGATTAGCATATGTGGAGATCCGTACGTAGCAAAATGGCAGCCATTCTTCTCTGTAAATTTCACTTTCCAGATCTCAGTCATTCCCATGTCACCAAACAATTTCGTAACGGCGGTCTTGACATCTCCCATTGAATTTTTAGTCAGAAGTCGCCCCAAAGGAATACTTCCGGATTGAAGATCCAATCCATGCAGTACCTCTCCCAAGTAGTCCACTTCATAGTCTGGAATTTTTAATTCCTGGAGCCATTTTGCGGACTCTGCTTCAAGAATTGCGGTAATGATACGTTTCATGTACATCTCGTGGTTTGAACCAAATCCAAATCCAACCGTAGCCACACACAAGTGAGAGGCGTTCGGGAATCTCCGAAAAAGATTATCCACAAAGGCAGCAACACTGGGAATGCTCAAATTAGGGATTGGCAAGGTTCCATGTGTATTATGCACATGCAAGTTCAACTTAATATGCTCAACAGTGGAGAAACAGACATTACCATCCCAATATAAACCAAATGGGAGGGTCACGGATTTCAATGACGGAAGAGATTCGGAGTTTACGCAAATCTGGCCAGCTTTTAGGTGGACGGAAGACTGCATGTAGAGTCCTGCTGACCAAGTCAAAATCAGAGATTGAAGGTAAGGTAAGACTGGCAATCTGAACCGCTCATTGTCAAGGGTTGTGTAATCTTCGGTAAAATATATCAATGTCTTTAGTGTTGCGGAGAACTCCTCGAGCAATTGGGTTGTGAACCCTGTTTCACTATCCAGGTCGATTACAAATACTTCAATTTTGGGTTCAATGGCCGGTTTGGATTTTATTTGAGCCAACAATAGCTCGGAGGTACTCTCAATCTGGGTTGGTTGTATCGAATAGTAACAGTAACTGAGATATTTCAGGTGTTCAAATGGGATCTTGAGTTCAAATCCATCGGCAGATTTGAGCGAAGCACTTCTGTAATCCAAGTGTTCCAGCACGGGACATTTTTCTATTAGGTTTGAGTAAAATTCTAATTCCCGTCTTTTATCTTGATTCCCCGGTCCATCGTCTTCCTCTTCTGCGTAAAACGTTGCACTAATCGCAAGTGACTTCAATTTGGGAAAGGACACACTGGGACCCATTCGTGATGAAATGAAGGCTTTTGGGGACAATGTCAAAGATACAAGTCCAGGGGCTGCTTTCTCCAGAATAGACACACCCACTCCCTCCAAACTGTTGGTAGGAGTCAACTCTAGCTTATTAATAGTTTCTGGACCAGCCAATTGAAGAAGGGTGTTCACGTTCACAGCCATGGGTCGCCAATTGATGTGACCTTGCCCGGAGATTTTGAATGGAAGTGGAATTTGAGCGGAGCTGGTCCTGCAGAACTTGATGTAGCCTGGTAGATTGGAACAATCCAAGTACTGCACAAAACTCGACTTCCTCAGCTGATATAAAGCTTGTTTGTTCCAAGAATTAGATACTAGCCGGCAACTCAGCAGGTCCTCCTTTCCCAAATTGGAAAACACATTTCTAACCACCTGTTAAAATTATTCATTTAATAATTGGTTGAAGTATAACATGCAATATTTGAAATAAGAAACAGAAATTAATATATTATATTATTGTATAGCTAGGGAACATTGCACAAACGTCAAAGTACATAACTTGTCTAGTCTAAGCCTAAATAATTAATATTTAGAATGTATCTAATATAATAATATAATTAGTATCGTAATTACCTGGTCCGGAAGTTGTGGGATTTCTTTCACCACCACAGAGTCAGCGGCTAGAAATGGGATGGATTCTTCTTTGCCTCCTATTCTCTACCCGCTCCAGATTAAATGTCCGATGCTCCACTGCGACTGCACTGTTGTAATAATTAATTACAAGGTTTTGTTGAATTATCAATGAATTCGCGGAAACGAACAACCTTTTGTGTGTCCAAAAATACGGCAGTGAAAGCCAGTGTCTTTTGCTTACCGCGCCACGTCCACCAAATCGAGCCGGGAATGCAATGGCCAAGCCGACGAGGTTTTGCAGCATTGCACTCAATGCAATGCACACTTTTGTTATTGTTGATCACTCACTGTTATTGCCCGACTCGCAAATTCAAAACCAGAAAATATGTCTATTTCTGAGTAACATTGGAGTTTCTAAATGTGCAAGATGGCAAAAAATACAGCATGCCTTATAATGTTCATGGTAATGGTTTAAGCTTTCCTGTGCTTTCTTAATCGGTGAAACTAACCTTCAAATAAAGTATTCACTCCTCCAGGAATGTAATTGGCCCAAGTCTGCTCCTCCTCCACCATTGCTCTATAATAGCATTTAAGAAAATTCAATATTTATTTGGCCTTGAGTGTAGTCGTGTAGTAAATTTGCACATACTCATAAACAACTATAGTTCACAAAATTCGGCTAGAACTTAAAGGACAACATGCAACAGTGACGAGTCAAATGTCGGGCTGAATGTTTGAAGTTTAATTAAAAACTAGCGCGCCAGCCTGCTTCGCAGGCTGACCTTGCATACGGTACCTCTTTGAAATTGTGTGTAAAACACAACTACAATCACACAAAAGCACAAGGTCGCGTATCCTACGAAAGTGGAGAAATTAATTAACGTAGCATTGAAAAGTGCAAAATGTAAAATTTACACCTAATAAAACAAACACCGGATGGCACGACCCCGTCAAGGCAATTAAAAAGTTCAAAATGCAAAAATAACGCCATGGATACCAAATAAAGCAAACGTCGGACGCACAGACAGACTGACTACTTGCGTAATTAATGCCCCAGATAGACTTCACTTCATCTTCACTTCACTTTCAGTTGTTTGGGAAAATTTAACATACGTTGTAATGGTAGTTAAGGGGAATTACTTACTTTGTTTATCCCATAAGGCTAATGTTAATTTTCACGAATCGTGACGTGAAGCTGACGTGAAACGTGAAGTCTAACCAGGGCATAAGTGTGAGATGAGCAACAAGGTTTGAATGATTTAACCTTTTATTCTGCAATTTCGCTTTTCCACATCCATAAACTGTGGATATGTCATGCGTAAGAGCTCCACAACAAGTAGAAGTGGTGTCAATTCCAAACAACTGAGATCATGACGACAGTATTGTTATTCCTTGGTCCTGCTTCTCGTTTTTCTCAACAATGCCGAGGTCAAACTTAGAATTTCTATTATTCAAATTACGCGGTTGTAAAATAAGACATAACGCCTGTGGTCAATTGCAAGTCCCCGCTACCTAAAGCAAATTCAAGTCATACAATTATTCGTCCTCTAATTCATCAAACACAATTCCAGCGCTTATCTCGTGAATTCAACATTTGGACTCGTTCGTGCAAGTGCTGGGGCAATGTTATTTTGGCTATGCAATATGCAACAAGTCCAAATGAAACTGTACATGTGATTTATAATTTGGTGGGCCCAGCGAGTTTACTGGATCCCTCGTACTTGAATTGGCTGGTTTTCCCTCTGGTCGGAAATTACATTTTTGCGCAGAATCCATGGGTGTATTATGTATGTAGCAACCCCTGTTACTTGCACTAGTAAGTTTTCTCCGGAAACGATTTATTTTTAAGGGGATCAGGATCCATTAATTCCAACTACACAAGGCGGGATTTTGGAAGAAAAATTGGGCAGTGTTGGGGTGTACAATAAGTGTTATTTGTATCAAGGAGGCGGGCATTTAAATTTTACTGCGGAGCAAGCCACTCACATGTTTAAGAAAATTGGGTAGTTTTTCAAAAATTATATGCGATTATAGATTGGAAATGAATGGATGCTGCAGAAGTAGCTAATTTCTGTGTTTATTTATATAATTTTAAATTCTATGTAGCGAATGTGAACTGCTTTTACAAGTTCACACTAGATTGGCAATTTTTGAATTTCAAACCCAGAAACAAACAACTCACGAGGGATGTACCCAGGTTGTCCGATCCCGATTTGGCTGAAATTTTTTCCACTTGTTACACCTATGTAGAAACTATGTTTCACAAAGTGTCCACTCTCACTACTCAAATTTTGAATTTAGCCAAATTTTTGAAATTTGGTTTGAAATATTTTACATGATGTGACCTGTAAAATCAAGATTTTTGTGGGTTAAACGCCGTCCTGTTTTTTCAGCTTTGCTGTTTGGACGCAATGTATGGAGTTGCATGGCGTGCGGCGCCGATTCGCTCGCTCGGCCTCGGCCTCCATGCGAGTCTGTGTATT
>JAAXYW010002575.1:0-14718 GCA_036851895.1 Orthonychiurus folsomi | reverse complement strand
TATATTGAGAATCGAAATGTTTCCTTTTGCGGGAATTGCATTTTGCTGTGTTGTGGTTGCCTTTACCTGCCCCTGTCACCTGTCTGTATAAAATCTTTCGTGTGGGTCGGATGTGGAGTGCAGGTTTTTGAGGGCAAAATATGAAAGTTAAGTGTACTGCACATGCACTGTAGTTGATATATACACATAATAATACCCAGTTATGTCATAGCCATGACTGACTGATTCACCATTATCACCATCATGGGCGAGGTCACATACTTAAGACACAGTAGACACAGTTGCTTTTAACTAATACGTGACCTGAGTATTTTTTACTTAAGAATGGCTGCAGCTACTAAATTAAAACGAGGATTTCTTAAAAATGTGGTAAGTTAAAGTGGATAGTTCTCCTTCCATTTACTAAAAATCTTAGAAACACAATATGCAAGTCTCAGCTCACATTTAGCACAGAAAGTTTTAAGAAAATGTTTGTTCGTCGAAATACAAGTAATAAAATTAACCACTGTCAATTGAACACCAATACTAATACTAAGCCACTCAAACAGTAATACTAAATAGTAAAAATCTAAATTTCTTAACTACAGGGAACTGGAAAACAAATTGCCTTTCAGTCCGAAATCAGCCCATTGGAAACGGATATCACTGCCATTCTGACCACGGACGTAACAAAAGCAATAGAGTGGACAATAATACCTGTCGGTGGTAAGTCGGGCGTTCTTGTCTTAGCTTGAATGGAAAATATCTGTGTGTTCTTTACGAACATATAATGTAAATATATATATAACTATTCAAGTAATTTGTACACAGTAACTCAAGTCATAGTGCCTCCGAAGCCTTTGGTTGTGCCAGTTCCAGTCACAACAGCTCCAGTAATTCTGCCAGCAATAGCTGACACCACAACTACTACAACAGCCGCAATTTCCACCGCTACAACTACTGAGACAAAAGCAGCACCGACTTCAACTATCGCGGCGACACCAGCCGTACCTGTTTCATCTACACCACAAGTTATACCAGCTCAAGAGGCTATCCAAGCCTTAACAATTCAAACTACAGCAATAATAAACGCTACAACTCAGGTTTCAGCAGCACCAATTGCTACTACACCAGGTTGGAGAATACCTCCTACTACAGGTACTCCAGTACAGCTAGTCGAAGCCAAACCTGCAGCTACTACAATCACGCCAGTTGCAACTACCGAAACCACCACAGTATTTAAACTTACTCATCAAGACGAGGATGGTGTGACTTGGATTCTGGATCATAGTGACAGCGACAATGTGTTTCTAACGGTATAAAACTATTCTACTCTAACTACAGCTTGGATAAAATCTGATTATACAATCGGTGATGTTGATTATTAATTAGAACGAAAGTACTACTTCACGCGGGCAAAGATGGATTTTTGAAGATGTCCATACTGTTGGAGAAGGGGATTTGCCAGCTTTGAAACGAGTGAAGGAATCCGAAGGCACTTTGTATCTCTCTGGAGAAAAGTTAGTTTTCGTTGAAATACGGAAGTAGGTTAAATTTGACGAAGTTATTAATTATTTCTTGGATTGCATTGCAGGGTTGATTCAGCTAAACTAATTCTTAAGTCCGGTCAGATACCCACTCCACCAGTTCCCGAGAAGCTGGACATTGAGGTCGATGCACAGATGAAGTTGATGCAGTGGGAATACACAGAGAAGAAATAACATTTTGTATTTTTGTTTTCTGATTTTTTGATGAGCGGCATTATTGTATTCCGTCCATTCTTGCCATGCCAGACTGAGTGTCTATACTCCATGCTTGTATTTATTGAAGTATTAAATGGGCTAGCACTTGCTTTCCGCTTCACCGTTAATATTTGTCTGTCCATTTGTTGTATGAGTCACTCCCCGGTTATTTCTAGCCTGCTTGTTCAGTAACTCTTCAATTATATTTTCATGTCCACCAAGTGCGGCAATGCAATCGTCAACTGGAATAACTACTATATCTCCAGATTCTCTCCTGATAATTCGGTTATTTCTAGCCTGCTTGTTCAGTAACTCTTCAATTATATTTTCATGTCCACCAAGTGCGGCAATGCAATCGTCAACTGGAATAACTACTATATCTCCAGATTCTCTCCTGATAACGAGAATTAAAAATTATTTATTGCATTAATGTGACCTTTGATCTTTGGACTCAGGCTTACCAATTACTAGATTTCATCATAATGCTGAGAAATTTTAAACCTTTCATAGATGTCCACCTTTGCAATACTTCCCATTTATGGATTTGCTCAAGACGTGTTTCCGTTATATAGAATCGTGCCTCTCGCATTAGACGCTAAATGAAAGAATTCAAATAATATCAATCGGAATTATGATTTAGGAGTCATATCGTGGGAGTCCCAGTATAGCTCAAGTAATTAGGACAAACAAATTATGTTCGAAACGATTAGCGTTTGTTTACAATTGAGCTCCCAATTTGTGTATAACAAAGTCGAACAAATAGCAGTACACAACTGAATGAGATTAGATAAGTATGTACATTAAATTAAATTATTTGACTTACTTCAGTGTCATCAACCGCAAATGCAGTCAGCAAATTAGCCAGCGCGATTTGTCACAATTATTACAAAAAGAAAAAAGAGGAAGCTTCCGCCGGACGGAGTTTGTTGTTGACCTTCATGGAAAATATCCTTGTAGTCGTATTCACCTGTCATTAAAACCAGGACTTTTACAAATCCTTGAACTGGACCGTCCAACTGGTCTTTCTGAAAAACGAGAAATTGCATTTAGCATGTCTATCGTCAAACATTTAATTAAGTGAACCTTACCAAACTTGGCAGCAGAATTTTGAACGCAATTCGAAATGCAAATAAGACGATAACCACAAAAATTGACAGGAAGAAAGTTCTGTAGATAACCTATAATCCAGAATGAGGATTTTTATTTAAAAACAAAAAATATTTCCCAAACAAATAGAATAAGAGCTACCTTCCCAAATGCTGCAATTTCTGTATATCCGCGCTTCTGCAAATTCTTGAAACAGGAGTAGAAAAGCCAACAGGAATCCAAACTGCATGACACATAGTTAAATTTAAATCATGTAACGCATCGACGATAAATCTTTTGAGGACAACTCACCGCTGCAATGTTTAAGAAACTTGCTGGTGGTGTGTCCAGAAAACAACCAATTGCAGTTAACAATGCGAGACCAACATTGATAACCTTCAAGTACGACATAAGGGATCGGAAATCAGTTGCCACGTTCAAAATTTCATTCAAACTCAAAAGAACTGTTGCTATTAAGAAGAGGGAGGCTATGCTTTTACGTATTGCTTCGTTACAGGCGAATGCTAGAAATTATAAGATCCAATTGAGCAAATTGTTCCAGTCAAATGCTAAATACTTCCTTACTGGGACTCAAACCGGAGAGGAAATCATCAGTGCCGGTGTTGTTAACATTATCATTTTGGGTTTCACAAGTTGATCCATCGTAGCTGCTTAGTACAAGAATTGTGTAAATCATAAGCCACGTAATTCTTATTAACAATGAGATCCAATTTAGATAAGTCAGTTGATTCCATCTTTGCTCAATGTACAGTTGGACGAGTGGATGCAAAAGTACGGCTTTCTTTGTCCTTTTGTTCCGATTCTTTGCAAGTCTTTGCAAATGTTTTGATTGGTGTATGTCGTTAGAGTAGCCTGTGATTGGGCTGTATTTTTTTAAAATTAATAATTCAGTCCATCATAAAATTAACAATTGGAACGGAATATAAATTTACCCAAAATCCACTTCAACACTTTCGCCTTCAGCTGACAGCTCCAAACATTGGGACATCAGTGGAGGAAGTGCCTCTGGAGTTACTTTGTAAATATTTCCCAAATGTTGCTTGCATTTACTCCCGTTTGTTTCAATCCTTCAAAAATAATATTTATAGTGTAGACTATGAAAATTAACAAAGAGTAGGGACAGATATTGCTAGCAGTTTTACCAACTTCTCCGTTCAGGTAAATTTGTAATAATAGCGGCAACCGTTTTAGAGCTACGAAATTGAATGGCAGCGTCCAGTGGGCTTCTTTCCGATTGATCTGAAGAAAACAGCTCCAGGAACTGAGGCTTTTCAACATCAGAACCATCAATGACTCCAGCCTTCATTAAAAGGTCGACGCATTGCTCCGATTTTTTATTTCGGCCTGAGTCAAGTAAGTTAAGACTCAAATTTGAGAGCATAAAATCATTTTAAACATTTGACGTACATGATTCAACAGCATACTCCAGCGGTATCTTTTTATTTGTGTCTTTCCTGAGTAAACTGAGTTTTTTATTCCGAGCCAAAAGAGCTTTGAGCATATTCGCATTGCAGGATTCCGCCAGAATGTGAAGAGCTGTTTTCTTGTCCGATTGACGAGGGCAATTGACCTCTGCTCCACTGTAAACAGATGCCAGAAATTGAACACAAGCTGCATACTTTTCAGTATCCTCCTCCTGAGCACAAATATGGAGCGGAGTTACTCCATCCTGAAGAGTGCATGCGGGGAATCCACTCCCTATTAATAATTTCAGGATCCCAACACTTCCATTACTGGCTGCTAAATGGGTCAGGGAATTTCCGTCGGAAACTTTTTGACCCTCCGGTGGGATCGTTGCTCCATTCTCCAGCAGAAATCCAACGAGGGCTTCCGCCGAGCATTCCACAGCATAAAAAATGGCGGATTTTCCTAATGAATCACTTGCATTAAGTAATTCACTCTGAGAGCTTGAGTCCAATGAATCGAGGAGGAGGGCGGCCACCTTCGTCGCATTTTCTCGACCTGGAAATAGGAAGTTTAGTCGTTCAGGTTCAACATTAATTTAAAAATTCTATTCACAGAGTTCAAAGTTCATGTTCGTTGCTGTGTAATTTACACAAAGGCCAGACACATTTACAAATGCTTGCATAGTTCCTACTAGCCATCATTTAAGATTAAGATAAAGACCCAAAGTCACCCAAGATATGGGTTAAAGTTTATGATGAGTCAATGTGGCAAACAATACCGCTTGATAATAGATTTCACGACTGCAGTTCAAAATGTAAAAATAATTTGTGTGATTCACCAAATGCATTGTGTAGAAAAGTTCGTGAATTAAAAAATGTGCGTTGCATGGCATGGGTCCGCATGTTTGGGACTTTGAGAGGCAGACATATCCCATTTGCAGAAACATCCCATTCCTACGTAATGACACTGAGAAATCTTCTAACGATTTTCTCACTTGGTGAATCCTCCCTCTCCATCCTTCCCATTGTGTTTATTTTCTCAGTATGTATAATCGCAATACAAAAGCTTTTGCTAAAAAGAAATACTAAAGTGCAGTGAAAGTTGGTTCGGAAAAATCAATGAGGACATGACGCCTTCTCACGAGTCACGACCAGCCTACCCGCTTTGTCTATGTGGACTGCATCGTTTAAGAGATTGCGATTGAAATGATACCATACGGATGTCATGTTCATAATTTGACTGGAGCACCATGATTATGGTTATAGCATTTGCGTGTCGGATTTTACGTGCCGACACCTCATTTAAATGGGTGTCGGTTGGGTTAAATAAATCAATGTTATATTCACAGACTTAAATATGTGAAAAGTCTGTGAAAAGAAAATGGATTTTTTCCCCTAATTTGCTGAATCCGTACTACCTGTTTGTTACAATTATACAATTAATAGTTAAGCGTAATAAAAGATTCAGCCTAGATTTGCAAACCATTCATGTTCCACATTTTAAACTCAAAAGCGAACTTTGTATCCACATAATCATATTCGAATTTAAGATCATTAAATTTTCCAGACTTGAATTAAAATGCGTGTTAATTAAGATATTTAAATATACACTGACCTCCTCTGGCACAGCTGTGCAATGGTGATTCATCATTGTTCCCTGCATTTCGTGAATCCGCCTTTGACCCATTTTGAAGCAATTCGCGAACTTTTCTCAAATTTCCACAATAGGAGAAATGATGAAGTGAGGATTTCGACATTTTCACAGTTGAAAACTAAAATATATTTCCCACTACGCTTGTTCACAAAGTCCACCACTGCACTGATTAGGATTACAACTTTCCGAGATTTCTCTGCACAGACTGCAGTTCACTCAAAATGGCGGCGATGCGCGATGACGCATACATAGGAATTGCAACGGGTGCGGTGATGCCGAGGGATGAATGAAGAATGTACATAATATTAAACTAAACAACACATAATATCATGTAAATCACCAAATCACGCCGCCATCGTTGTTTCTACTTGCACTTTTAACAAATAAACGTAAACGCCACACAAAATCCCTCGTCTTTTGCCTTGAAGTCCAGGATGGCAACTAAAAGGCCTTCCGTCGCGACGCGACGCGCTGCTCTTTTTCGCTGGTAGCTGTGCATAATTCCACGACTCATCACAATTTTCTCAGCATTTTCCGTTCCTTCTCCAACCACATCCTCTTTTTCTTAAGTAATCAAGTTCAGGAGTCGTGGGAGCCGGTGTCAAAGTTCAAATACACTGATCCTTGACTGGATTTACTTTTCAAAACCACATTACAAGCGTACGGTCGAGTCCGCCACATAATTTACATCCATGCGTGTCTAATTACTATACACAAAAACAAGACTGTTGCATTTTAATTCGTGGGTAGATTTAAAGTTAGTTAGTAATCTTTAAAAAGTGGGGCATTTGACCATGGCTTGTGTAATATTAAAGGGTCCGTCCAAAGTCCGACCGGATTCCAACTAAGGAGATGGGACTGAAAAGAGCATTGCGATAGTAAAAATTATCGGGCGTAGATAATATCTGTCAATTGAGAGGAAGGGGGTGCGGGTGATGGCAAGCTAGAGGAAGGACTGGGATTCAATCCTTGATGAATATAAATTATGTACTGTTTATTGTCTAGTGTTTGACCATGCAAATCCTCAGCGAATTGAAAAAATCCCAATGCAATGTTTGTAGTTTGTAGGTACAATGTTCGGTGGCTATTGTGGCGTGGGATATGGGCGTGTATTGCAGAGGCTTGCCTGTGCCAAGCCTTGTTAATGTATTGGATTGTAAAATAAAGCCGACCACGACAGTCGTTCGCCTGCGCTGGAGTCCACTTTGCAATAAAAATTGGTACGAATGAGTATTAAGAAAGTGACACATTGGTTTGCCGTCCATTAGACTCCCATTTGGCGTTCTGTTTATAAAACTGCCATGCCTTGCATAAGTTAATTACATATTCACTTCGTGCAAAGGGTTTATATTTTATTTCCACTCATCATCGTTATCGCCCGGTAGTAGTCAGCGGGCCTACGGAAGAAGGAAATAATTTAAGTATTTAAAACCCGAATGTCCAGCATAAAATTCTACACGCATCGATTTCCAGTCCTGTAGCCGACTCCGCGGTTGACGGATCCCCCATTTCATTAAAAACATTTCAATTTATTATTCCATTCCATTAGGGAATGGATGGACATGGCCATCGCCTCGCCTTGCGTTGCAGACAACTCTCAATCCTTGTGAAAAATATATTTTTGGACAGTTGGGCGATTGAATGTCATGAAACTTGCATTTAAATTTTTGAAAGAGCGCCATACCTCATATTTAATTTACTTGTGTACCATGTCAGGGAAGTGGGAAGAATTGTCATCCATTTTTGGCAATTTGACTGGTCATTCTATGAAATCCTTTTATTGTTCGAGAATGGAAGATTGGCAATTTCGGATCCCCCATTTCATTAAAAACATTTCAATTTATTATTCCATTCCATTAGGGAATGGATGGACATGGCCATCGCCTCGCTTTGCGGACAACTCCCAATCGTTGTGAAAAATATATTTTTCGACAGTTGAGCGATTGACCGTCATGAAACTTGCATTTAAATTTTTAAAAAGAACGCCATATCTCATATTTAATTTACTTGTGTACCATGTCAGGGAAGTGGGAAGAATTGTCATCCATTTTTGGCAATTTGACTGGTCATTCTATGAAATCCTTTTATTGTTCGAGAATGGAAGATTGACAATTGCAAAATCCTCTTTTTTTACTTCGTTCGTCGTGCTTTCCCCAGAATGCAAATGCAGTTGCACGGCTTGGGTTCGTAGGATGATAAGAGCATGACGAACAACATGACAAGACAATGCAACGCTTCGTTAAGACAAATGGATAATTTCCTCGCTTTTACTACGGCTTAGCGTGTGGGCTTTTCAACCATTCATTCAAAACGCCATGCACCCTGTCTTCAGGAAATTCCATGCACTTTTGTAGATTATACACGTTCAATTTTCTGTCAAGACGCGACCGCATCC
Source organism: Orthonychiurus folsomi (assembly GCA_036851895.1). Taxonomy (NCBI): domain Eukaryota; kingdom Metazoa; phylum Arthropoda; class Collembola; order Poduromorpha; family Onychiuridae; genus Orthonychiurus; species Orthonychiurus folsomi. The sequence goes on along the minus strand of JAAXYW010002575.1, from coordinate 6,435 downwards.
GCATCCGTACAGATTATTCGCATCTTTCATGCCTTCCTCTTCCTTCACATTTCCTTTATGAAATATTATTACGTGTTAATAGGCTGGAAGGGAATCCGCTGTGTCGTCCAACGGTTTTATTATTATTGGATTCGTGATGTTTTACCAAAAATTTTCTGTGCCATGCCTTTACGTGCCGGACTTGCAAATCACTACTTACGGTGGTGTTGAAGTGTGTACGCGGCATTTGAAAAATATTCGTGCATTTGGATAGCCCTTTTGGGCCGGAAAATAATGTTCGTGGATGGAACTTTGAATGGAATATGTGATGGAGATCGAGTTAAACGCTAGAATCACAAAAAGGCGGACTCATAAACTTTTGTTCCTTGTATTACTTTCAGTGATATTTTGTTGTACTGTTCAGCCACAGCGCAGTTTTGCCTGGAAGCAGTGAATTATTTTGCACATAACATTAAAAAAATTGTTCTGGGTTAAGAGAACTGAATATGTAAGAGTTCTTGCCGAAGGGGTTGGAAAGGATGAGAAACAAACTTTTCTGTTAATTTGCCAGAAGTTTGCAAAATTTCCAAGTTCATACACAAGCTAACTATTTGTCAACCAAATTTTGAGAAACAGAGGTGCTCTTCTTTCCAACATAATTACATTATTACTGGAATTTAATGTGGGTATATCATATCATAGTTATGTAATAAATTCTAATGTTTCGTAGACCATGCATGTAAATCCTGAGATATTTTCCCGGCAACACAATTTTCCCACGAGAACATTATTAAAGTTTAACATTAAGCAGAATTTGGAACTCAGACACCATATGTTGTGCATCATTTTGAATTTTTTTTGTGAAATGAGTGGTGAGTTTAGGGCGGCTTCATGAGAAAAAATGCAATATGAACTTCACACATGTACCTCTTCAGATTTGAAGAGCATAAGGGCACTAACATTGACTCAGCTCTTAAGTGATCGTGGGAATTGGCACTTCCTCGGCTTCTTAAGAAGTATTAAAGCAAGTGCAAGCCCAAGCATGTTTTTTGCGAAGAAAGAACAAGCACTAGCATAAAATCTTTCTATCAACTTGTGTACATATCCATTCATTGCTTGGAAAGGCGATATAGCACGTGCACCTAATGCAATTAAAATGCAAAACGAGGATTAATTTACCGCAATCTGTATGTTTGAAGCGGAGATTTAAAATGATACATTTTTTATTCTGAATGCGTCCCATTCCTTTTCATTGTGGCCACTTAACCGATCCAAGAGCTCGTCACTTGAATTTACAGGTGTGAGTTACAACGGATCCACAGTTAATTAATGCCATGTTTAACAATGACAAGAGAAAGATTTATTTCGAAAAGATCATTCAAAACGACTGTCCAATTGGGAATCACTTTAAGTGAATTTACATGCATAACACATTCAGTGAATTGAATGTTTTACGTACAATTGCAAGATTCAATTCCGATTTCAATCTGTATTCTACAACCACAAGTTATTAAGAAGTAACATTTACTTGCATCTAGCTACACGAATAGCGGAATAGCAAACGTTTGTTAAATTACTACAAAAATGACAAATTAGAAAAATGTATTTGACTTCACTATAAATATTGTACTGAAAAGTGGTTTCTTGTGAACTTTTTTTTGGAGGTTATTTTTTCAAATATACGAGTATACCCCGAGCGGATTACCAGGTATGAATGTATTAACAGCCTCTCCAGTTTAATGTGAGCAGAGTGTAATGGATTGCATAATGACGAGAAAGTGAAAATAAATGAACATTTGTGGGATGCACGGATTCAATTTATTGCTCATTTGGTCGCAATGAAGGTCTCAACACTTGCTTTTCGGTTTCATGTATTCAGTTGGATCTTTTTGATCGGACTTTTTTGTTTGTGTAAAGTGGTAAGTAAAATTAACATTTCTTTGACAATGAGATTTAATACAAATATCACTTCGTAGACGGCTGGATCTAATGAAACGGTGAGCTTACCTATGTACAATGCCGAAGCCGGTGCACAGGGTTTCATTGTTGGGACTGGAGTTTGTCGTAAGTAAAGTCTAAGCCACTATAATTAGCAAAGAAAACTGTGCAACGCAATAATTACATTAATTAGAATGTGGAAGATCATCAGGAAGGCATCCGCTTGCCTCTAGAATTATAATCGCATCCGCCTCTGAAAATGACATCCCATGGACTGCCACTCTGGCCCGACGCAATGCAGAAAAATCTTGGCAAATCTTTTGCGGAGGAACTTTAATCAATGATCAGTACATCCTTACAGCCAGTCATTGCGTTGACAAGTAAAACTATCAACCTCAATTGGGGTTTTCAAATATTAACATGTGATTTATAATTAGAATGGAGTCAAAAGACATATACGTGTTCTTGAACGAAGAGTCCAAGCTCCTGACAAGATACACAATTGAAAATGCTCTAAGAATGGACGTATCAAAAATCATCTTACATCCTGAATTTAATCCGAATACTTATTTGCATGACATAGCCATCCTCAAATTGACGGAACCAGTTTATTCATCAATCTCACTTCCTCCTGCATGTCTACCAATAGCAAATGATCAATATCATACAAAATATAATGGGACAATTACAAGTTGGGTCCACAACCCAATGGTCATTTCCTTGCAGAAAATCAACCTCACTTTAATTAGTGTGGATCAGTGCAAGAGGCAAAGTCATGGACATAGGATATCTGATAGTATGATTTGTGCGGGTTCGGTCGACAATACAGATTCTTGCCAGGTAGTTTGTTTAAATTAAATTACCATCCGCTAGCTAATTTGGATACTTCTAAGGGTGATTCAGGTGGACCGTTGACAATTACACGAGGTGATCGACAATTCCTTATCGGGATAGCGTCTTGGGGGCTGCCATGTCCAAATCCAAGCGTGTACACCCGGGTTGTTAGTAAGTCTTGAAATTACAGTGCTGAATAATATAATTAACTTATAGTTTGCTATATAATTCCAGAATACATCGACTGGATCGTAAAAAACACTCCAGATGCTGAATGGTGCGTTGGGTAGAAGAACCTCACCAATTTCTCAAAATTCTACTTACTACATAATACAACTTACTTAAAAATTTGCTAAATAAATTCGGATTCCTCTTTAAACTTGTGGATACCAGCACTCCTTTTTAACTGCATGAACATTGCTGCAAACCGCTATGCAAATAAAGTTTATACTTTGATATGTTTTCTCAAAAAATTAGACTAATAAATCATCATATCCCAAATCAAAAAATTGTCTGCAGTAGGCCAGCGAATGCAGGGTCACATAATCACTATTAGATTAGGATATCTGTTTAGAATAGTGCACTAAAATCAAATTCCGAAAATTTTCCATAATAATAACTGACAATATTGCAGACAGTAATAACCTTTCCCAAATCCAAATTTCTTTTCTGTTCCGAATACATATTTTAAGGACGGTTTCACTCTATTCACCTTCCAAGTGAATCAAAATGCACAAGTGTAGCGTCAGCAGGGAAATTCATTTTTATTGACCTAAATTCACACCTAGCACAACCCAGCATGCAGTTCTGGATTTTTGGAAGAACCACCTCAATAATGACCTTATAATTTCGCAATCACTTGTCGTTTACGTCATGGGACCTTGCTATTAGCCGCCAAATTTCTCTTATAAAGCAAATAATAAGCTCCAAAACTTTATTATGTCTCGAAATTTACTCAAAATGTTTCGGAATTTGATTCTCTTTCTAGCATTGTTTGGCTCCACTACGCTTGGGTTTAAGGTTTGAATTTATAAAAATAATGGTTAAGAATTATGGATTTTTATTATTACAGTAAATCTTGTAAATCTTCTTTCAGGTAACCAAACACAAAACTTCATCTGCTTGGGTATCGCCAAGTGACATTTGGGATCAATTGGGATTTCCAATTGTTCCAGACTTGAATGATTCATTATTGAGTTTAGAAACCCCATCAGAGCAAGGGGATATTGACACTTCCAATTATGATGGATGTGGCCATTGAGGATGGAATCATTTATGGATCATTAGGCTGCGGTGCGTTGAAAAATAACAAAGCAAATAATCCTAATTCCATGTACCAAATTCATGTCCTTATAATTGTCTCGTTTGCCTTGCAGAATGTGGAAATCCTAAAATTCGTATTGTTGGAAAAGGGAAAGTAAAAGCCAGAATAAATGATATTCCCTGGACTTCCGCCATTTTGGAAAAAGACGGACTGCATCAACCATTCTGTGGTGCTTCCCTTATAAATGACAGATATGTAGTGACGGCAGCACATTGCGTGAAAGGGTATGTACTTAATAATTACTTCTAATTTACTCAATTTAACCTTTGTAACTTCTCAGGCGACAACCAGAAGAGCTTGTAATTTGGCTGAATGAAGAGATATTTCTCCTCTCAAACAAAACACATGAGCGGTTGGAGTTTGATGTAGCGGAAATCATCCGGCATCCTGCGTACAAGGGATACACAAATGACATTGCATTGCTCAAACTAAACGATACTGTCAAACTGGAGTCAGCTGAATTAGCACTTGTGAATCCAGTGTGTGTTCCGGTGGACAATAGCAAGGATTATGCCGAGGAAAATGGAACAGTTGCCGGATGGGGACGAACATCCTCTGGAGGGGATGTGTCTCCAGAATTACTTAAAATAGATGTTCCAATCCATTCCAATAAAAATTGTATTGAGAAGAGCAAGTACAAAAAAGCGATCAGGGATACAATGATGTGTGCTGGACATATGGAGAATGGTGGAGCGGATGCTTGTCAAGTAATTGATTTTTACATCGGCATTACTAAAGTTGAATTTACTAAAACTGATTTCTCTAAAAATTTGCTAATCAATTCTATTTAAAGGGTGACTCAGGTGGTCCACTTATTGTTGCAAAGATAGTTCCAGCGGCGAATCCAGATGAAAACCCTAAGAAAATCGGAGATGTACTAGTTGGGATTGTGTCCTGGGGTTCGTATTCATTAACTATTGTTTATCCATACAACATCAATATAAATTAAGCCTTAAATAGGGTTTGGATGTGCGGAACCTTTCAGTCCAGGCGTTTATACAAGAGTGACCCGTGAGTTTAATATGCAACTGTGTGGATTAGAAATTTCAATACCGTTAATCACAATTCATGTATACAGAATTCTCTTCGTGGATATTAGAAAATACGAGAGATGCACATTGGTGTGGAGTTAAACACTGAAACAATTTGACATGATTTCCAATTCTTGACTTCTAATAATTTATTTAAAATGTTGGTGGTGTTAAGAAATAATATCCTCAAGAGGAGAACTTGTCCAATCCTATGAATGCAAGCCTAGGGGAATTATTAAAATTTGAGAAGCTAATTTCTCTATTACTGATTTATCAAATTTATTAGAGCAAGAGAAAGCATGCACGGGCAATTATCGTTAATTGCATCTGAATGGAAATTTGTGAGGTCGCTCAACCTGTCCAACATATTCCTCATTAAGCTAGAATTATGAACAACTCCAGAATTCCATGAAAATGAATATATTCAGTTTCAGTGGTTATATAGAATAGTTGCATCCCCACACCTTTCCAGTTGTAATATCCATTCATATGTTTGTTGCCTACCTAAACAGTAGACAGTGTACCTCACTGAAATCCAACTACCCAGTGGCTAGAATTCTCCACAATCCATCTGGTTGATTCCTGGCTTAAAATATGTCAAGATCTGTGAAACTCATATTCCTGTGTGCAATTGTATTTGCATCAGTTTCGCTCAAAGCTCCAGCTTCAGCTTCTCCACGATACACTGAATCGACTGAGGTTAGAAAAATAATTATCTGCATTATACGACTCATATCAACATTATCATTGTATTACGGTGTATTATTATTAAAACCACATTAATAACGATACCTTCAGCTGGACAATAGAGCTGACTTGAAGAACGAAACCTCGGATAGCCGTGGTGCTCCTTGCCGTAAGTTTTATGTACATTTAATAACTTAGCTGGCATGTAAAATATTTTACAACGGTTCAAATTGCATTCTTAGAATGTGGATCTCCCGTTCCAAGAATAGTGAACGGCGAACTTGCCAAAATTAATGACATTCCATGGACTGTTGGACTGGTTCGGGCAAATGGAGGTCGTCGCCCATTCTGTGGTGGAACACTGATTAACGATAGATACATCCTTACAGCCTCACATTGCGTTGACCAGTACTGAAACCTTTATTTTCAACTAATACTTCATTTGAAATTGAAATTTAAATATACATGAAACCATTCTGTAGAACGGAGCCCAGTGAAATAAATGTCCTGCTAAATGAACAAGATCTCCTACTTTCCACTGAAACGATTGGAGAAACAAAGGCGGTCCCGGTCGAAAAAATAATAATGCATCCAAATTACAATCGCTTGTCAGTCGATAATGACGTAGCACTGATTAAGTTG
>JAAXYW010002574.1:0-14721 GCA_036851895.1 Orthonychiurus folsomi | reverse complement strand
AAATGTGAAAATCGTCTACCTCGCGACCTTTCGTGACCTCTCACACGTACTAGGGTGCATTAGACAAAAAAAAGGTTTTCGGATATGTTGTTTTTGTGAGTAAAGGAATCTAAATAGTATAGTGAGACATCTGGGTTCGAGCTTCACTACACAATGTTACCTCGTTAGAGCAAAATTTTAATTCTTACGCGACGTCCCAAAATTGCTTTTCATCAAATTTATAAATGCATTTTCCTTTTAGTAAGTGATGCGTCGTCCACATTCTTACCTTCAAGAACTTTTGAGGAAGAATCCGCTAGTAGTTCGGAACTGTAATTGCCATCGTATAGATTTAGCCCAAGTCTTATTACCCGGTTTCCGTCAAGCTCCGAGAACTGTACATTTTGGCGATGGTGCCATAAATTTTCATCAACGAATGTCTCAATTTTTGTTGAAAATTCTAGAGATGGATGCGAAGATCCATATTCTATTGTCCCTGGCATACTGCATTCTAAAAATTAAAATTTCCGGCTTAAGTGTGTTAATATATTTGGTAACACAAAAGCACAACTTTCTAGGAGGCTAACCGGGATGGACACTGGAAATATTGCTGGAGATAACAAAACTGCCATCTGGTAATTGAAGCTTCAAATTGATCAGATTGGTCATTTTGAGATTAATATCTTGTACGTAGTTTCGAATTTGGTGTAAGTAATCTCTCATCGCGCAAGTTGGTTGCTGTCCGTAGAATTCTGCTAGCACACGATGTACATTCTCCGCCAATTGAATCACATTAGTATCCGTTAGACAATTTCTGATTGAGTCTAAATGATTTAGAGCGATTAGCAGGATGTCCTTTGGATGTTGGCATAAGGTAAACTGATATTTCGTGGAGATGAGTGTTAATTCAAAAAGCTATATACAAAGAAAAACTTGCTCAGCCTAAAAATATACAGCTAAAATAATTTGAATGCGATTTACCTTTTCCATAGAATAATCATTAATGCTCATGATACTGGCGTGAACAATGTGGTCCATTAATGTTTTCATTTGCGGCATTTTGTATCTCAGAATCCTGAGCCGTCCACTAATTAAACGTTGTATAACTTCCAAATTACAAATTGCTAGACCTAAATCGTTGTAAACTCGGGATTGCAAATCGGGCTTAACATGCTGGCAGGTCATTCGATGACCTACTATATAGAACAACTCTCCAGCCAAATTCAAATACAGTATTAAATTTCCGTCCGCCATCGCTTTGCGTTGGTCTGGCTACTGGCTGCACCTGTTTTCTAACGTTCTGCTTCACATAAGAATCGCGTGTTTTGCCCTTGCGTTGCTTCGCAACCAAAAAGTGGAGGAAATGGACAACACCGACACTCGCCGGCGCTTGCCTCGCAGATTGGCAATTGACAAAAATGCCAATAAAAAGAGTTTTCGTAAACCATTGATGCTTATAGTGTTGTAGTATTTTAATATTCGCTCACAAAGCGATTTAAATAAGAAATGTGTGGTTTAGCAAGCCAGTAAAAACTAATATTACATATTCAAGTATTCACACAAATTTTCACAAAGTTTGAACTGTACAACTCACAGTAACAGCTCACGCACATTTAAATTGCAGTTCCACGCTCCAGGTTCTGTTTGATTTCGCTAGTGTACTGTCCATAGAATCGCTCCAGCTTCTTGTTGAATTTCATGTTTCTCTCATTAATGTAGTCAATATCCGCCTCATCGTTGTGAACTCTCCTCCTGCTGTATTTCTCCCTCTTCTCGATTTGTTTGTTCAAATCATTCACCATTTTGTCAATATTCTCTGGCTTATCTTCATGAACGCCATGGACAACTGTGTTCCTTCCGGCGTAGAATGCTTCCTCTCCAACTGCTTGCTTTTCAGCTTCATACGCGGCCATATCAACCTTTATATCCTGAACAAGTCTCTTATGCTGGCGCACAGTTGCATCCTCGTAGTTACTGAAACCCTCATCCGGATTCTTTTTCTTTGCTTTGAGACTCTGGAGTTTATCTAATTCATTGGCCTGAACGTTTAGAAGCTTCACTCGATCATAATCTTCTCCAGTATCTGCACATTTAACACGCTTGGCTTCGTCTTCTAGAACCCATTCCGCGCGACGAAGTCGAGCTTCATAATTACTGGGAAGATTGGCTCGACGCTCTTCCTCCATAACTTCTTGATGATTTAGTTTTCTGGCCTCATTCTGAAATCATTTAGACAAATTATCATTAGTTTGACTGCACTGCTATAATGCTATACATCCGCATTGCACTCATTTGGTTTAACATATTGTCCTAATCGTCTAACAAATAGCATCGGGTTTCTTACACTTTAATTTACAGCCACAAGGCCACAACTCACGAGCAAGACAGTCAACGTGAGCGCATTCATTTTAACGATTTCAATTCGTGTCGTGCCGTATTTAGTGGTCCGTAAACGCGGATGTCAATACTAATCAGAACAATGCACTTCATATTGTTCAACAATTTCCTTTGATGGAATTAAAAATAATAATTATTATTTTCAAATTAAATTTACCCGTTTCATATGAAGAGATTTGAGTCGCTGCATCCTTTCCGCCTTCTTGCTGTCCGTGTCCGCCATAATAACTCTGCGTTTTCGTCAATCAAATACTAGAAGCTTTAATCACAATATAGCCGTCGTTGAAAACCTTTGCTTTGAGTTCCGGAACAAACTTCAACGATTTTTATTTAATTCAAACGTGGTATTCTCTAAATTCGTGTTCTCAATGTGTTTTTAAAGTTTCGCGGCACGTAATGTGCGACGTGATTCTAGCCTATAAGCTGCTCTAGCCGATTGCGCGCTTTGCTCGCACGAATTTAGTCTCTTCCCAATGCATTATTTTATTTTTAATTACATTGCATTAAATTGGCCTAGCTTCATGCTAAATGCTCACGATCATTTCACTCGATCCAATTCATTAGGCACACTAACCAACATATTCTCTGTACAAGAGTAAAGGGAATCATTTAATTAAATTAATTTAACTAAATACGTCTGACAATTTGAAACAACACATTATTCAAGTTACAGCAAAAAGGAATCATACATATTTTCACCCTTTTAAATAAAGCTTTCTCTTGTGATGTGGATCTCGGATCGTATTTTGGAATTGGAGAAAGGCGGATGGATGACGACAACAAGACTGGTGGGAAAGGGGTGCCTGCTTTTCCAAACTGGTTTGATGATTCAAAAAAATATACCACAACAGAAAATGGAGTTGATTCAATGTTTGACCATGTAAAACGCTAAGTATTCACTGGCATTCAATTCAAAATTCTCTGCGGTGGTAGCGGTCTGGATCAAAATAAGATGTAACGACGACACGATTACTAAATCGACGACCGGCCAGTGCTTGTTGGGCTTTTTGAGAATCACCGGCTGAATTGAATTCGACGAACACTTTCCCACAACCAGGAACTTCAACGCCTTCAATTGGGCGTGGGATTTCAATTGACCTGCAATCAGGATTCAAATATGTAAAGTTTGCCAATTTACTAACTTAGCTACATACAGCTAGAGCAGCAGATTAGCTGATTAGCTCACCTGACAATTCCATATTTTCCGCATTCCTCTTTAATATCTTCAACAATGTCGTCGTATTCTTCTTCGTCCTTCAATTCGTCAGGAGTGACCATGTTCATGAGACAAAGAACTTCAGTTGGCGGTCCAGAACCACCCATGCTCATTATAGCCATCGGCATTCCTGGAACTACAATAAACAGTGTTAAGATAAAAATATTAGTAAAGTTTGACCAAAATCGTCCATCTCAGTGCATAGTGCGTACCTTGAATAGCAACCGCACCTAACCCAGTCACTGTTGCATTCTTGGCTCCAATACTAGCTCTCTGAACAATCAGCTTCTTGTCGCCCAATTGCATCCCGTTTAGTCCAGCAATGGCCTGCCATTGAAAATGATAACAAGGTATTTTAAAGAAACTATGATGACCAAGAATGGTACCCACTTAGAGTAAAAGAAAAGCTTACATGATCAGTAACTGATACATCTGAATATTCACAAAATGCGTAGCCCTTGGATAAACCAGTCGCCGAATCTTTGACCAAGTTGAATGCTCTAAGTTTTCCAAATGAGCTCAAGAGTTCTTTTACCTATTGAAAAGGAAAACAAACAATGTTAAGAGAAAAAACGCATCAGTTAATGCTATAATTAAGTATCATTCATCTTATTGTATGTTAGGTAATGAAATGAGTTAGTGCAGGGTGGCACAGCTTGAATTCACATATCTCGATAGGAAAGGGAAAGTAATATACCAAAATTGGGTATAAACCCCAAGGTATAATATAAGAGGTCGCGGTTTGTAAACTTGAATTTACAAAGTAATTGTAATTCCAAGTTCCAACCAAGTAATAAGGGCAACCCTGCACTACGATACGGGGACGGGATAACGGGAACGTAGAGTTGGCTCCACTCATCTGGAAATCTGGAAGGCGCTAAAAATAAATAAAAAAGAGACTCCAACGAAGAGTATCACTCTGTTTACTCTCACTGTCACTCCACAGTCATCGATGACCTGACCTACAAATTCATGAAAATGGAGCAGCCGAGCCCTAAAAATTTAAGTAAAATGTCCTCCAGTTCCTCTTTGTGAACCTAAACGTGCGGTCCTGCAAATGCGAAACATTTTTACAAGAACTTACCGCAAGCCCGGCTTATCGAAGCTGAAAACGTTTTTCACCACAAGAGATTTCAAATAGAATACAGAAAAATTACTTGCCTTTGCAGAGCTTTGGGGCAATTAAATTGAATTTGAGTGATAGTGTGTGAGTGCGGAGTCTCTCAGCCAAATTTTTCGAACACAATTTGCAATTTGCATCGCTTTGTTGAAAAATGCAAATGCATTTTGCCCAACATACCTGGGCTACAAGGGAAAGGGAATAAGAAAAGTAAGTAGTTTATTATTCTTTTCTTTGTTCTTTGAAAAAAATGCTGCTAAGCAATCCTGTTATTAGCGAATCCTTACCACAAGGTTCACCATTTGTCCACTAAAGTATGATTTTCAAAGATTGGCATGACTGCTGCGCGCAATTACTTCTACCTAACCTCGCTAGCTTTGTAAGAATAAAGTGAATATAAATAGAAACCTGGTCCTCGTTGAGGTAGTTTGGCAACCCGCCGATAAAAATTTTATGTGGGCTGTCTGGGACAATCGTGCTAACAGTTCCAGGTTCTCCTGTGAACAAATCTAGATTTAAAATTTAAAATTCCAATGTGGATGTTAGTCATTGCTTCCATAATTTCAATTTGATAGTTTTGATAGGTTTTCTTTTTAGTCTACCTGCGACGGCTGCCACGCCGTTGGTAACAGCAGACACTGGATCCATCCCGGGTGTTGGTTGATAATCATGTGGACGACGAATTTTCAAGCTTTGGCCTCTGAAGTTTATTCCATCAAATGCCATTGCCTGTGTCGTCTCATCAATAGAGCGAAACTGCAAAGAAATTTAAGGTTAGGTAAAAGTAATCATTCCTAAGCAGCGCCACACATTACTATACAAAAAGCTGTAATGAATACTTTAAAACGTTCACAAAAGCAAACTATCCTATCCTCACCTCCAAAAACGCAAAGTTCTTATCCAGGTTGACTTGACATGCTAGAATCGGATTTCCAGGGGCTTGTGCTAGGCCCGACAAATGCATTTGTTGATTGAAGAATTCCATCATCTCATCTTCGGATATTCCGAAAGGAATATTTCCAACGTATAATCTTCTTGCCTAAAATTGTATAAGTAAAGTAGCATGTTTTAAAGACGATTTGTCACTATAAAAAAAATCTAATACAGCTTCTGAGAATTTCAAGAACAGCAATCCAGTTAGATGAAATTAAATAATGCAAATAAAAGAAACCAAATAAAAGAAGCAAAAAGAAATTGAGACTGAGAACTCAGAAAGGTGAAATACTTTCAAAGAAACGTCCGCCCGCAGTCCACTCCACGAATGTCTAAAGTTAGTGGATTATAAGCAAGGACCTACCTACCAACTGGCAGCTTATTAAATTGAAAAACAAAAGTTATAACACACTTAGCATACAGTCACAAACGCATATTTGAAATGCATCAAGAAAACAGACGCAACTGGACACAGCTAGGCTCATTTTCGTTACAGAGCACTCGTTTAGGTCATTCGTTGTGTAAACGTGGAACTAGTACTTCCATGATGTTTTAGTGAAGAAAAAATGTCATAAACGTTACGGTTTTCGAATGAAGTTTTTCAGGATTCTGTTCCGTAGTACTCAATCAATATTAATGTTAAACGTTCAAATTGCTTCATTAAAGGTAAATAATTTAGTTCTAATTTCTTGAATTCAGTTACCCAAACTGCGGTAAGTCATTAGCTGCCCGTCTGACACATTCCTGCTACATTCCAACTTACATGCTTAACAGTTACCTGGCGCGTGACCGTTGACCCCACAGGGGCAGCAGCAGTTGTCTGTGGTGCATCCAAGACCAAATTTGCTGGGATTTGTCCGGCCGCTGGAAAGAAATTAAGAGTTAAACTTGCATCATCCATAGATAGATAAATTCGATAAAACTTATGTTCTTTAGACTAAACAACTCACCCTGCATCGCCTTATATTGTAATGGTGTGATGTGTTCGAATCCTGTAGGTGGTCTGTCCCACCATATCGACGGTTTTCTCCTCCTGGAAACTCTCGGGCCACCTTCGATGACGCTTAGCAAGTCTACAGATCTGTCAATTGATTTTGATCGACTGCGCTTGGATTTCCGGTCTCGATCCCTGGACCTTGATCTGTGCCTCCTCTCCCGGCGGTCCTTCTCCTTGTCCTTGGACCTTGACCTAGTTCGCCGAGAACGCTCCCGTCGGTCTGGGAATATTATATATTTTAATGATAATTGAGATCTCAATAAAGCACTATACTAAACTGTAATTAAAGTAAATTTAATGGCTTGCCTCCGCCAGAAGAGTCCTTTCGAGAATCTCTATCCCTTGATCTCTCTAAAAAAAACAGTAAAATTCCATTAAAATCACGAATCAAACTAAATTAAAATGTAAATACGGAGCCACACAAATCACAAGTTAGTTAATAAGCCACAAGACACTGACAATTCAATTACCTTCACGACCTTCAGTGTCTCTATCACTTTCCTTCCTATCCTTATCCTTACTATCATCTCTTTCTCTCCTTTCTATTTACAAAAAAAAATCAAAACCAAGGAATAAATTGTAGCAAACAAATATAACACAACCATCGACATCATAAAGGCAACCCAGCAGTATCCAGCCGCCGGTGCAAAAATTGCTAGATACTTGCCAGTTCGGGTTATAACTTCAAAGCAGTCACATTTAAACACCCGTGTAATGGTGACAGAGTGCCGAGTGGCATCATGCGTATTTTCTAATACGTGCAACGGTTAACGATTCTTGTTACCTAATTTGATTTCGTGGTCGTCAGATCCCATTATAGCAGGAAATGGTAGAACCACTGCTTCAGCTTAAATCAAACGTCTTCCTATGTAGTCAAAGTGGAATCGTTTCTATTTGATCTTGTCTGTAATTTATATTTTTTTTAAATAGTGGATTATCAATTTGTTTATGTTGGATGTAATGCGATTCTGATGTGATGACGCGCTTCTTGACGGCCGGGCGATTGCAAGGGCGACAAGAATTTGAGCGCTCCCCAATTCCACTGTCCAAAGATCCACGAGGCGACGCCTTCACCGAGCGTTGACGTCAATAATTATTATTGAAATAATTTAAAATCAAAAATATGAAAACTCCACAAACCCAAATTAATTACACTGTCTGACACGCACTGTTGTTCCAGGAAGGCGTAATTAATTATTATTATTTAATTCACTTGCAGTAAGCAGCCCTATTTCTATTCACCAACTAGACTTAAATTGAAAGTCACAAGTCAGTACACGTTTGCAAAAAGCAAAACCGTTTACCTGGGACCAGTTAAGTTTTGGCTAAGGAGATATGATCTACGCTTTTGGTTTGATTGTAATTTAAAGTAATTACTGCTGCTGTAAAATAATGGGTACACAGAATTAAGATCCTGTCGTTAACAGCACAGTAGTGGCAGCAAAGTGTTGAGCACAAAGCAAAAGGTGGCGGAGTTGAGGATGAAATCTTTTGCTCCCCTTCTGTCTGAATCTGAACACGAGTGAGCACGAGGTACAAGCATTGCAGATTGCAGGTCTTTGCAGGGGGCAAGAGCTCGTTAATATACACAAATACAATTTTTGTATGCTGTGCGTTGCGGCATTTGGTTGAGCGTTTTCCGTGCAGAATTCGATCTTGCAAGCGATCAGTGTACGATTTTACAGTTGGAGCAGGCGGTGCTGATACGAACGAGTTAATTAGTAAGTATATTAAATAAAATATTAAATAAAGTAAAGCATTTTTAAGTAAGATTGAAGATTACTTTAGCTTGTGTTTGTACGTACGTATTATTCACTAATCCAATTATTTTGAATATTTAAATAAGATTATTTCTATCCATACACGGTTGGATTGTAGCGTTAGGTCCCCACGAAACAAAACCAAACCCGTTTCGTTGTACTGTCGAGGGCGTGAATCCAGTGTGGTACTAACTAGCTACTTGCTAGAATGAGTGAGTTAATTTTTATTTTGCTTTTGATTCGGCACAGAAATGAGAGATTTTATTGGCGGTCCTAATGATATGGATGGAGTTGGTGATGAAGAGAGTGGAGATGAATCTGGTGTAGAAGCCGTGTTCATTGGAACTGGAAATGATACCGACGATGAGGATTTCCCGGATCTAGTACCGCACCATTCGGATGACGAAGATAATGAAGAATCTAATGACCATTTGGATGAAGGAAGGTCTTCGTTAGAGATATTGGTGGAAGTTGCTGGTTTGGCATCTGCGATACAAGAGTTCATGCAATCCGATGCAGAGCCTTGGGAAAATGCAAGTCAGACGCGAATATATGATGATACACATGATCAAGATGGACGACCTCTTGGTATTCTCGAACAGAATAGAAGAAGATTGTTGGCTGAGGGCAGACAGGTTATGATTCCTATGGACCCTGGATTGGGCAGTATTGGTAGTCTTGGAGGAAGGCTTGATCAAGCGGCTGCTTTTCTTGCAAATATAAGGGACGATTCACCTCTTCAAATTTGGAGAGAGAGAGAAGCTTCCGTACTGTTACAATCTGGTACTGGTACCTCGGAAGGCAATTTACCAGCAATTCGAATTAATCGTGCTCCTATATCGCCAAACAGCCTTAAACCTGCAATGGAAAGTAATTAGGCCTAACATATTTACCACAATTGACTAACACTTTCAATTTTAATTTGGGTTACTTGAAAACGCTTACCAGTATATGCAGTATACAGTAACGTAGTAATAATAAATACTGTTTTTAGGAACTACAGTGCCGACCGGGGTCGGCGTCGTTACTTCCTCTGTCAGTTCTGTCAGCGCTGTGGCAGCTGCTTCAGCGACAAGCCCTACGAATGAACTTGCAAAGATAGACAACAATGCCCCAAGACGAGCTCAAGGAGACACTGAGAGTGGATATTTAAAACTTCCAAGTAGTCAGAGCCCTAGCACACATTTAAGGAGACTTTCTACCCCTGAGCCCGAAGATAGCCCTCCTCCAAGGGACCCTGACGAAATCCTTACACATTCTGCCAAGAAGACTGGAGAAAACAGCTTGCTTTCTTCACCGTATTTCGGAACTCCAAAGAAGGAAAAATATGATTCTCCTAGAACCAATGATAACAGTCCGTTTTACTCGAATCCAATGGAGTCAGAAGTTGATGGAGAAAGTGTTGCAGCTTGCCGTGGTGATTGTATTGGAAATACAACATATTCTGAGAGACAAGTGATCAAAATTTTAATGAAATGGATGAAGGTTAGCTTAGCTGCTTTTAAGTTTTGGAATAGTAATGCGCTCTCTCAGGAGTGATAATTACAGTTAAACGGTGCCAATGAAATGTAAAATGTCATCGGATAACTCAATTTACTTATCAATTAGGAATTGGAACCTGAGCAAGCTACAACTGAAGACTGCGTTGATTCAGGCCACGATGAGATACTCATCGGCGCTGATGCTCCCAAGGAAAAGGAATTAAGTTCTGAGCTTGATGAGGAGTTGTCACTGCTTTGGGATTTGAGCTCTGAGACCGATGTGATTGAGTATTTGGTCGAAAAAAACGTGTATACATTCATCAAAGACACCCTTGCTGTATCATCGTGTTCCCGGTTGAAAGTAAGAATTAAGAACTTCATTTATGTTATATAATTTTTATTTCTGTTGGATTTGGTGTATAATTCAAATTGTAATTATTCTTGACGTTAGGAAATTGCTTTAGGAATATTTGCAAATATTTTGTCTTCTCGAAATATTCTGGACACTTTTCCAAGCACCGATGTTGAGCTAGGACTGATATCAATGATTATATCCGAAATTCAAGTGGCTTCGGATGTGGCCTTATTGGTTCAAGCATTCTCTGTTCTGGAACGAGTCGTATGGTACATAAATGAAGTAAATGTGAACAAATCTTGGATAATCTGCATGCTCAACTTGGAATTTGTCAACGCAGTCAATTTTCTGCTGGAAAGTTCCACAAACGGTAAGTTCAAGTTGTAGTGCCTCGTCTATTTGCATATCTAACCATGTAGCTTAATTTGATTTCGGACAATTTGTGATTTGCAGCTCTTCTTCTTGGAAAGATTTTGGTCACAGTCTTGCCTCTATTTGAAACCTTGAGCCGAGTTAACGTATTTGAGACGGAAGATTGTGAACCCGAAGATTTGGATTTCGAAACTCGAATGGCGCAGAATTACGATGTCTTCTGCGAAACCGCTCATATTTCCTCGCTGTACGAAGGCCTAATGGAACTGGTGAAGTCGTCATCCGAAAATGACACGGAGTTGGACGACGTTCAAATTCCGCCTGGTCATGTGCAGACCGCAATCTGCACTGGACTCGCTTGCCTTTGCTATCTCCAAAAATTCAAAAGTGGACTGATTGCATTGAGTAAGTTTAATTCTGATTTCAACTCAATCGTCAATCCTTTTTCGGAAACAGTAAGGAAATTTTGTTTTGTGTTGTACAGCGAAAGACAGCGGACTGATTTCGAATTTTCTTCAGAAATTCTTTGGAAGATTCCACTTGTATACAGGAAGGCTAGAAATTGAAAAGGCGTTCGAATATTTTGCTTCTGGGTTGAACCTTTTGTCATTTTGTCACCGTGCGTCTTCGGAATTAGACTCAAGCACGCTTTACGCACCAATTCAAGCAGCAATAATATTCATTGAAAGGGAAGAACTTAAGAAACATGATTTATTGGATTTGCTCAATTCAGTTGGCGTTGCTATCCATGAGCACTTGGCAGAGCTTGGAGATAAGTTTGGACAAGAGAAAGTTTATTCATATGTGGAAAAGGAAAGCGAGAAGTTTAGAAAATTTTTGAAGTTCGTTGAGGACGCTTCAAAATATTTTGAGAGCAAGGTCGCCACCGTAGGCACCTGTACACTGGCCTCTGCAAATGTTACCACTACTGAAATACTGACTGAACCTGTTGTTAACACATAATATAAACCTTTAGCATTTAAGGGCGCCTCCGCCAAGTTGTTTAGCATTGTTTAATAGTATGCATTATTGAAATGTTGAGTTTTTTATTGATGGTGTTATTCAGGGAACTTGAAATTAATTTGAAGTTCCCTGGCGTTATTGGTATTCATCTGCAGAACTTTGAATGTTTGACTCCGTTGTTTTGGGTCAAAACTCAATAAAAGTATTTCTCTCATGCGTTGGGTCTGGGTGTGTTTCAAAAAAGGTGTGAAAATTCCAAAGGAAGCAGAATGCCGAAATCTGAACAGTTCATATTCACCTTGCAGTTGCATGGTTATGATAAAGAGATAAGCATACTTCAAACAATCCGAATAATCGTTAGATTACTGTATTTGAGATGATTAGTTAAATCAAATCAGTTGATTTTACTTCTTTCTGAGTCCAATTTCGAATTGTCTAGATAATGTTTTACGCCTCCATTCCAGCTTGGATGGACATTATCGTAGCAATCAGTTCGCATTGTCAAAATATTAAAGTCAAGTACTTTTGGAGATTATATCCTATTACAAACGGATGAAACGTGCAGTAGTGCAGTGGTTTGGTGGCATTTACAGCTTGCTCATGAATATCGAGTCTCAAAGCAAAATGCAAGGTGTTTACTTTAGTGAATTTCACTATAGTTATCTTCATAATCCGGATGTTCCTTTGATGAGTCCGGATTCCACAGAGTGGAAAGAAATAGTTGAGAAAAACACTGCATTAATGCCGTAAGTGTTTGTAGTTGCTTATTAATTATTGTACTAACGAGGGAAGTACCCGTGCTGTAACCCTTGGATTTGGCTGAAACTTTGTCCACATGTTACCCTTGTGTAGAAACTATGTTTCGCAAAGTGTCCGATCCCAACGCTCAAATTTTGAATTTAGCCGAATTTTTGAAATTTGGCTCGAAATATTTTACATGGGGTGACCCGTAAAATCGTGAATTTTTTTGGGTTGATTAAACGCCGTCCTGTTTTAGCTTTGCAGTTCCGGTAGAATGCATAGAGCGGCATGGCGCGCGGCGCCGATTCGCTCGGCCGGCCTCGGCCTCCATGCATGCCTGTGCATTCCGCACAAACTGCAAAGCTCAAAAAACAGCACGGCGTTTAACCCACAAAAATCTCGATTTTACGGGTCACCATGTAAAATATTTCGAGCCAAATTTCAAAAATTCGGCTATATTCGAGATTTGAGCGTTGGGGTTGGAATCGGACACTTTGCGAAACATAGTTTCTACACCAGGGTAACATGTGCACAAAGTTTCAGCCAAATCCAAGGGTTACAGCACGGGTACTTCCCTCGTAAGGATTACCGTCTACTGGTAGTCTGGCGCTGTTACAAGCAGGCTTAAATTTCAATTCACAGCCAGTCGAACATAACGCTACGATTTAATATTCTTTCGGCTCGATTTGTTCACAAAACAGTTCTTTGAAGAAGGTAGAATTGTGGGGAAATTCCAAAATTCTCTTTAACTTTTAAATTTAACCCCGTATACAGCGATATGAATACCAAGTTGTGACACGAATAATCGTTAGCAAAGTTGATTACTATATTTGAAATGAAATAGGCTCTCTTATCACTATTATTTTTCTCTAAATTGCGACATAAATCACGACGGCTGGTGTTGGATCGATTTTTTTAGTGTAGCAAGTACCACGTCAAGTAATTGATATGAAATGAAATTACCAGGCCACCAATTACCCACATACCCACACGCTCACACATGGGCCGTGTACTTGTTTTGGGCACACACTAGAAGAGACTATATAGATTTTAGTAGATTACGTATTCGTAGTTAATTGGGTTTTATACGTTTTGTGAACTGTACTACCAGGCCTTTATGCAGTCACCCAAACGAAAACGATGATGGGGCACGGACAAACCAAGCATTGTGTTCAAGTACTTTTAACAGCATTAACTACATTGGAGAAAGCATTTCTCAGGATGAGGATAACAACATATTCCATGTCACTGCTAGTCCATTAATCGTTGCACCAATAGCAGAATCACTCAATTACACCCAAGAAGACGATTTCTTTCTCCCAAATTGGGATATCATTCATGATACTTCAAAATTATCCGATCATCATGATCCAAATCTGGAAAATTACCAGTGTAAACACTGAACACATAAATCGTTCTCGCTGCTGCGCTGCGGTGGTGCAGTGATGTATAAACATGCATTTTTGTAGTTTTCAGTAATGATCACCAGAAGTTGACGCGAAATGGTTCCTCCGGGTCCGCTACATCCGATAGTGGTTTCTCGAACTCCGGCAGTACTGATGAAGCTTCAACAGACTCTGGTCAAGGGCCAAAGAAGAAGGGCCGTGTACTCTTCAGCAAAGCTCAATTATCTGAACTGGAAAAGAGATTTAGGCTGCAAAAGTATTTGTCAGCCAAGGAAAGGGAGGAATTTGCTGCTACAGTAAATTTGTCTTCCCTCCAGTTAAAGATTTGGTTTCAAAATCGTCGTTATAAGGAGAGAATGATGAAAACTTCGAATGCTAGCAAATAAAAAGAGTAAGATTATTGATGGATTTTGAAAACAAAACAAATTCTTATTTAAACTACCACATAAGGTGTTTTGTAATAATACAGTGCACTGAAACGCAATTAAGATTACAAAAAATGTGAAGTTAATTAATAAACCAAGTGATTAAAGTATTATTGAGTAAAATTGAAACAATTTCGTTTCTTTGGCCCTTTTAAATTGCAATTTTTAGTTTTATTGAATGCAAAGTTGTTTACACGGATAATAATTACTTTCGAATTTAGTCACCTCCCTCCGTCCGAATTGTCTTTCAACTAAATTTAGAATGCAAGCCTGGAAAATTTGGAAAGTTGAAGGGGACATTGTATTTGTGGAGTAAGAGTGATGGATATTATTGGCCACCACGAAGGCGAAGTACCAAGTGAAGGGTGGATTCCTTCTGGATGTTATAATCCGATAAGGTTCGGCCATCCTCCAGTTGTTTACCGGCAAAGATCAAGCGTTGCTGATCTGGTGGAATCCCTTCTTTGTCTTGGATCTTGGCCTTGACGTTCTCGATTGTGTCGGAAGGTTCCACTTCCAGAGTGATTGTTTTTCCGGTGAGGGTTTTGACAAAAATTTGCATCCCTCCACGAAGAC
>JAAXYW010002573.1:0-14723 GCA_036851895.1 Orthonychiurus folsomi | reverse complement strand
TGCTTGGGCTGGTCAGGTCACCTTTCTTTGGAGTTAGGATTGTTCTTGCTTCCTTGAATTTCTCAGGGACGTAGTTTTTGTTCAGCATTATTGAGATTATATATCATTGTATCATACGTACGTACGTACAAAATAAATGACATGGCTTTCTGGACGTGGACGTTTCCCAGTCCTTTCCCCCATCTCGGCTAACTCAAAGTGAAGTGAGTGTGTATGTCATATTGCGAATTTCATATATATTTTCGCATGGATGAAAACGGGTTGACGGGTTACGAACGGGCACGTAATTCAGTGGATATTCTGGAATATGCAGGACAGAATTCCCGGCTGTAGCTCTTCCGTTCCCTTGACAACTTCTTGAAACACCTGTTAACGGAACGGACGGATGTACGTACTTCGTAATACGAAATGAAATGCCGCGTGGGTAGTAGACGGTAGAAACTCCTTCCTAATTAAGTGTACCATCCACATTCGACGCCGATAAAATCCCCATCCCCTTCGGCGGCAAAACCACTGGATGAAATGAAAACTTTGTCAGCTCCGTGCCATGGTCAACCAGCTTACGTCATGTCATGTCGCTTGGAAAAGGCTAGCGAATCGCGAATAAAAGGAAAACAGCAAAATTGTCAAACGGTGGGGATTAAATTTGGTCCTTCTGTTTCCCTGGCCACACTTTCTATGAGGAAAAAGGAAAATAAGGACTTCTTATTATGATGCTATTATGTTTGGGCAGACTGGTCGTTTTTGTGCTATTGAATGGGAAGTAGAAAATTTCAACCTTTTGCTCACATGATTGGTCTGTGATGGTTCAAATGGAAATGGCATGGGGAATTCCTATAAAACATACCATATTGCGTGTAAAATTGGGAAAATTACAGTGATAGGAAATTAACAAAAGGCGAACGGCCAATGGATTGACAATATAAATTGTATGTGTCAGAAAGATGCACGTACGCGCGGTACGGTACATTGTAGGTTAGTCATGAGAAATGGATGGGTAAATAATTGAAGTGAAAGAGAATAGAACAGGACATACATTACATTAGCATTACATGGAGGAAACAGTAGGTTGTGTGCCCGGAGATGGGAAAGGAGATGCGCCGTTCGTATCGTTGAAAGTAAGAGTTAGATTGGCTGGCTATTGGCTGACAAGAACTACCCGAGTGAGTGAGTACTTGCTTGCTTTTCTACCTGGAGAAAATATGAGATGAATTAGGGAGTGAGAAGGCTCTCCTGGTCTTGTCTTGATATTACTTTCCCACACAGAAACAACTTTCCCTTCAATCCAATTTCACCTGGCCTACCTACATGTACAACAGCCTGGCTTGAGCAATCCACTCACTCCGTAGGTGTTAGATTCTAGTGTATGCCTTAGCCTAGCCGTTTTGTAGAGGAGTAGACGCGAACTCACCTGTGGCTTCTAGCTAAAGGAGTAGTGCTGGAATACTTAGTCCTTCTGAGTTTTAGCCTGCCACTTTAATTAACCCGTGTTTGTCGTCAAAGTGAAGTTGTGCTGCACTTTGAGGGTGGCAGGATTAGTTATTCGTCGTCGTGAAGTGTTTCATTTGGAAATTGAATTTGAGTGCATGAATTGTTAATTCGGAACTTTCGGAAGTGCCTTTGTAGTTTGGCAAATATAAAATATCAAGTGGGACGCGCGGTAGTGGGGGAAAAAGTCAATATGGACCAACGCACCAGAAGGATTTATTCCTTTGCAACTGCTGCCCATCTTGAAAATCGAGTACATATGCAAAGCGTTAAAATTAGAAGCGGAGTTGAGCAAAGTGAGTAATTCTAATGCTATTTTCTGATTTATTGTTTCTCTAGTCCTTGGACAGCACGCGGCGAATGCTACAACTATGCGAAGAAGTAAGTTTTTGATTTGTTCTTCTGAATCTGTTTGGGTGGAGTGGATCTTAATCTTGATTTCAGGAAAGACATTTAAATTTGCAAGCGCTGCGCGTTTGGTCTGCGAAATTAAATTGTTGTTGATGTGGAGTGAGGCCGAGGTCAGGGTTCACTTTAATCATTGTTTTACTCAACCACTTGCTATTTTACTAAAATAACACAAAAGTGCAGAAATTTAACAACTATTAATGCTTTGCGATGAAACGATGCTTTTGAATTGGCAAACCTGCACTCATCGTTCGTATACCCTTTACTAATTAAAAGTATACCAGCTTTGGACGCCACGCAACCCTTGCTTTTGCAATTGGGAAATTCACATGCTTTCCAAATTTGCACTCAAAGCACGACATGTGCCCACTCACTAATACATATTAATTTGCGCTCACCTAACCACGCATTTATGATATCTCGGTAATGAAAGCACGGTTTTTAATTCTACCCCTCACCGTACCACCCCATCTTTTAGATTTCTGGATATTTACTATTTGCGTAATTGTAGTTTGAATACCATATAGTACGAACTACAATAATAAATATTATTTTAACATATTTAAAAATATGAAGAGTAAATTTAATATTTTAGCTGGTAGTTTCTTACAATACGGTATTCTCCCTCCTGGCCTGGCTCTTACGGTTTTGTACTATATTTCCATGGGCTGGAGTGTGAATTAATTTTAACCTATCCAAATGCAGTTTGTGAACTAATAATTTCCCTCGTTGTGTTTCTCCTCATCGTCATTTCCCTCTCTGTTCTAGAGCAAAGAAGCGGGTATTCGTACTTTGGTCGCACTCGATGACCAAGGAGGTTAGTGTCCTTAATTCCTCACTTTTACTTTTTTGTTTTTACTTTTATTTCTACCGATTTCATTTCTCTTGTGTTTGTTTTAACCGAATCTTTCTCTGGATCTCTCATCTACTAAAACATGTATGTAAATGTTGTGGCTTTCCCTTACCTGCCCTATTTGATGTGCTAATTGTTACTCCTAAATGTTGTACATTTACTTACTTTGTACATTGCCTCACATGTGGGTATTTCTAATCTCTGGGTTGGGATAATTCAACTTTGACCTGGGGACAAGTTATGGGCTTTTTCTATGTATGTAGCTAAGCTAGCCCAACCCCCGTTTTTTGCTACATGGAATGTTCTGGGAGGCACGAAATACATTTGTATGAATGGCGGGGCGGGATTGGGATTGGGTGGGGTTTTTTTGATAATTTTTTTCAGTTTTTGATTTTGATTTGACGCGATTAATGGCAACCTGGCGGCCGATCGATTTCCTGGATTTGGTTGTAATGATTTTGTGTGTATTGTGTAGAGCCAAGACACCGGAGCAAGGACATTGCAAATGCTCGATCATCAAGGCGGTATTCAAAATACATTCATTTATTTTTTTCAGATATTTTTTGGGTTTACTTGGTTTTGTTCTCGTTGTCGTTAATAGTACAATTACACCTTAGATTATGGGTTATTTCCGTAGACGTTTTCCCGGTGTTAGACATTTGAACTTTTGATTTGCATTATTTGTTTTGTCGTCGTATTTTTCAATAGCTCGTAAACGTGCTTTGCTTTACTTTGCACGCATTGCGTGCGTGAATTTAACATTTAGCTTTGGCTTGTAGTTAGATCAGATCTTATGCATTTCCGTGCTGCTCTAAAATGTTAGCATAATGTGGCATGGCCTGCATTAACAATGGAACCACTACCATTACCAAAATTTTATCAATTATCTCAATTACAAATGGTGGGGAAAACTCGGATTATATGACAACTAGTAGCACATTTTGAATGTAGAAACAATGTAGAGGGTTTCATTGTCACATATAAGCTTTCTTATGTTGCGTACGCAGTAGCATTTTTAGCTGCCGTGAATGTTGATTATGAAGTGTTTCCTGTGTTAATGTAGAACAATTGGATCGTGTGGAGGAGGGGATGGATCAAATCAATGCAGATATGAAGGAAGCTGAAAAGAACTTAACAGGCATGGAAAAATGCTGCGGTCTCTGTGTACTTCCTTGCAGTAGGTATGTATTGTTTGTAATTGACTACGCTTGCGTTTTAGTGCCAGTAGTAATGCGTACATTGTGTGGTGACTTTAGGAATTAACTGTTAATTGTTTACTTCCTCAGGCAATCAGAGTTCAAGGATGAATCCAAAGCATGGAATAAAAACAACGAAGATGGAAAAGTTGTAAATCAGCAGCCCAGTGGCGGGAATCGACTATCGGATCGAAATGGAATGCAAACCTCAGGATTTGTTGCCAAGTGCGTAGTATCTATTATTATCTATTGATTTAAATTGATGATAAGATTATTCGTGTAGTTTTGAGAAGTTTCTAGTTGGGCATGGCACTAACAAGTGTCAGTCTTGTACAACCTTAGTTAAGACATTCATCAACTATGTAAATTGAAGTTTCAATCTTATTTTTCTCATAGAATAACGAATGATGCACGAGAAGACGAAATGGAGGATAATTTAGGACAAGTTGGACAAATGGTGGGAAATTTAAGGAACATGGCCATTGACATGGGTTCGGAGATTGGTTCCCAGAATCGGCAAATTGATCGTATTAATCTCAAAGTACGTGTATATTCAAATGTCATTACAATTCCAGTTAGATTTTGCAAGCAATTTTACAAGTCATTTTTATTTGTATACAGGGTGAAGCGAACGAGGCAAGGATACAAGCTGCAAATGAGCGGGCTGTTAAAATTCTAAAGAATTGAGGAAGTGGTTTGGATGTGCAATGTGGGTGGGGTGGGAACTCATTTGGTGGGGAGAGGGAAACTGCGAACATAAACTTTGTACTTATCAATCGAATTAATTATGCATTTATTATGTTTTATTGATGTTTAATTGTGATATTCCGTTTTTGCTACATTACGAATTATGTAACTTGACGTAGTAGTGGACGGGGAGATAGGGTTAGATGAGTTTTGCTTGATTGATTAACACAGTCTCTTAATTATTGTCGCAATTACATTTTGGATTAACTAACTAATATTATATTTAAGCAAGGGGCTTTTACTGTTGTTAGTAAATTTCGCTTTCACACCTTTCCTTGTCGTATTAAGGGACACCACCATGTAATGCTATACACCGACTGACTGTAATTAAGGCGGTCTACTGTGAATTGTGAATCGCATAGTAATGCCATACGTGTGTCTAAATTCCATATCCTTTTGCCTACCTGCCTCTCGTACTCGTACTAAAAGGAAATACAACTCAGTGCTTCAAATCACTCCTTCCGCCAATTTAAAATAAATTATATCAATCACTTTCAAAAGCAGGACTGAATCACGTATGTAATCAAATGGTACTTAACGTATTACTAGTTTAGGATGTATAATTATTATATACAATGCACTTGTAGCTGCGCTATGAAATATTTTGTGTAAGGTGGCATTGGGTCATTGGGTGATGTTGAGAAATAGAAATTAATTTTTAAAGATTAATAGTAGGGATTTATCATTACCTCAAGGCGACCGGTACATTCATAGATGGCAAATGTATCCAGTACTTAATGGCTTCAATAAATGAGAGTAA
Source organism: Orthonychiurus folsomi (assembly GCA_036851895.1). Lineage (NCBI taxonomy): Eukaryota > Metazoa > Arthropoda > Collembola > Poduromorpha > Onychiuridae > Orthonychiurus > Orthonychiurus folsomi. Next base: position 9,271 of record JAAXYW010002573.1, on the reverse strand, counting down.
TTTCACAATATGTGGAATATATTTATTTATTGAGATTTCCATTTAACCTCCCGAGATTCAAATTTGACTGTTTCCGACGGACTTGTTAAACAAAGCGTACGAGTTCGCCTGCACTAATGAGGTCACGAATTTAATGTTGAAGCCAAACTGAGTTTTAGATCTAATATGATCCAATATCGTAGGGCTGTTTACTAAAAATATATACGTCTCGCACATTTTCTTGATTTGTACCCCGGACCCCGATATCCATTTCATCATTACGTCTATACTTTTCCAGATTACTATAGTTTGACAGTTTTGTTGAACTTTGCTGACAGATCATAAGTGTTTATAACAGCGCAGTAGTGGGTCAACCAGGAAAACTTAGCATCATGGGATTTTATTAATATTTCCACGACATCCCCACATCCCAACAAACAGTCCAATGTTTTTACTGTAGTCGGGGGTCAAAAGTTCGACCATGCATTTTGTTATTGTAGTCGTGCATGAGCTTCCAGTATGCATTATAACTGGAAAATAAAGCCAAGTAAATTCTGAACGCATAAGCTCTAGCTCATGCGCTACACGAACTCACGGTTACAAACTTTACGACTTTACACAGCATATTACCTCACCCAGCTGACTAGCTCGACGCTTTGAATAATTATGAATGCTTTACATCAACAAATACATTTCTAATGGGCAAAATAGCCGTGGTAAATTGAAATTGTGTAAATCTACAACTATTTTTCACTTCTTATAGTACAAAAATTTGCCAAAATTTTGGAATATAATAAACAAAACAAACCTTGGACTCTGTGATAGAATTAATTAAATGTGATTGGCACTATATAATTATTTTAAGTTGGAAAACGGTAGTTTTAAGGGCAGATTTGGGAAAAAAAATATGCAAAATTAGGCATAGCTTATGGATTCATGCCTCCGGCGGCACCTTGTTGGTCATCTTGTGCATTCGCATTGCCTGCGCCGGGCGCTGGTGAAATTAAAGGGGCCGGAACCTTAGTCACGAGATCCTCCGCGGCGGCGGCAGCACCGACGATGGCATTAGCGGCGGTGGCGGCAGCGGCGGTGGCGGCAGCGGCGGCGGCAGTTGCTGCGTCAATAGCGGCGGCGGCGGTTCCTGCGTCAATAGCGGTAGCAGCCAGAATCTTGAGGAGTTCCTATAAAATTTAAGAATTTGGTAGTGAAATTTGTTTTCTGTGCGTGTTTCAAAATAAATTGAATCTCACAAGAAAGGACATTGGTTTCACTCGGAAATCAAAGCTGACACTCTGTAGAGAACAATTAAAAAAATGTTTATTGAAGTGTCTTACCACGTAAGCTGTTGCTGCGGGTTTATATTTGCCATCATTTTCTATCCACGCTGCCATATTGTCTTTGAGCTTTTTTATCTCAACCTGAAAGTTCAAAATTGTGTAAAAGTCTGCTTCTAGAGTAAATAAAAACCAACAAACGTCGAAACATTGTAATATTCTAACCTCCATTTTTCTCATTTTCTCTTGATCTGCAACACGATCTTGTTGCAGCTTTTGGATTTCGTTGTTGTTAATAACCTCTTGCCGATCTTTCTCTGCCACTTGCCTTCGTAGAGTTTTATTGTTTTCCTGAGAATACAGAAAGTAATTTGTTAAAATTCGGTGTGCCGGTGAAATGCGTGCATCCTGTATGCTCTTCAATTCCTAATTCCATTTTACCTCCATGTCCTTTATGTCCTTGTCTTGTTTTTTAACTATACGAGATTTTGCGTGCTCTCTCAATCTGCAATAAACAAACATACTTGCTGAGTTCAACGACAGATGCTGCAGAGTTAGCTTAGTTAATGTAAATTAAAATTTGATCGATTTAATGCGGGGACTGATTTTTTCACAAACATTTCCGACGTCCTTTTAATCCGTGGTGGTTCTTGATTATTTCCACGATTCCCGTTCATATTTCCACTAACACTTTTTACTTGCTGTTTTCTATGTACGATACTTAATTTATACTGGAAGTATGTATCCAACGATTTGTTCGCTATTGCGATCTGGCTCCTGGAATCGACTGCACTGCACTGAACCGTCTCACTAAACCTCCGTAAAGGAGATTGCATTTCCGACGAGTGTGTGTGTGCCTTGTTGAAGCCGGCATTGCATTACTTTTGATTAGCTATCTCGGCAAAGACTATTACGAGTGTTTTGATATAAATATGGAAATTAAATAGGGAAGTCTTACCTGCTTTTAAGTCCGATGCTCCTCCGATACTACAGAAAGGTCATCCATTCCAACTTCATCCTGGCTGTGCACAGGCTAACTTGCCTCAAGCACTTCAACACAAAAATAGCATTTCTGTTAGAAAAAGCAACCGAACCGTACAGTAGACACCACAGAATTTGTAGTCGAGATACATGCAGGTGCACATTCCATTCAATGGGAAATGATTAATGCAAATGACAAAATATTTTTGAGAACTACTCAAACTAATTCTTAATGCTTTACTTTTTGCAGATAAATTGCTCATCGTTGTTGGACTGCATCATGTTTTATTACAAATTTCTATGCGTATTATTTGCGTTCCATGTAGTACATAATACATTATTTAGCATTTCATAAAACCATGAACCGTTTAAGAGTGGCACTCCTGTTTCAATTAATTTTGATTCGTATTATTAAGCAAGGCTTTTGGAACGTCACATTGAAAAACATGTTGCAATTTGCATTGAACCAGTGCAGAAATGCCATTATACCATTTTAATTTAGTTTTCATATATTTGGAACGGTGTTTTGCACTAAATATAGAACATAATATGTATTAATTTTATAGACTAACAAAAGTTTGGAAGTAGTTCAAAGAGAAACATAAAAGCGTTTTACACGACCCACATCACGCCACAGGCCGCAGCACTGCAAACTTCCTTGTGGTCTTGTCACAAAGAGTCTTCACATGTAATCCAAATATGCAGTACTTGGTGTTTTTCGGATACGCGAAAACCAATGATATTTTTAAAGCTTGCCACGAGGCCATGACCGGACACTTATTGCTCGTTTAGATCTTAGTTTTCCGAGAGAGTCAGGACGAGTGGAGTTGAGATTTTGTCGAGGTTTGTTTAATACTTCTCTAATTTTTGAAATGTTAGTGTTCTAGTCTGCAGCGCAATTAAGGCGTAAAGAAAATAGCGCTCGTTAGTTTGTTATATTGAGTTGAATTTATTGCAGTTCTCAGATCCAGATTTTGATTATTCTCATATTTGGAATCCGGGTTTTGTAGTCTCTGCAAAGAAAATGCCAAGTGCTACTTTCAGGAACCACTTCGATAAGATCAGCTTGCATGAACGGGTGCAAAGGAAGACAAATTTTTGGACCTCATATGTTCGGGCTCTCAATGGTAGAAGCGGCCTTTTCTGTCTTTTTTACATGCTTTCCGGGAAAACTATATTTGGTGAATAGAACTCAATATATATATTATATTTGTCGCATTTTAAATCCGTGGTGCCCACGACTGTTAATTGTACGCATTGAGGGCTGCATTTTATGGGAAGAAATGCGAATGCATAGTCTACTAGCACTCGTAGTCTGTAGCATAAATGACAGTGGGCAATTGGGGCATTCAAGTCTAACGTTGACCATTTTAAATCACATTCAGGACAGCTAACGTTTTATGAAAAACTGCCACAGCGTTTTTAGTCTATGACAATTACAATAATTGCGTTTTTACTTCCGCTTTCCTTGCTTCAACGGACTTAGAATTTCACTCTGTAATGTTTAGTGTGCCATATTTGTTTCAAAGCTTTAACCACTAAATGAGCAGCATTAAAATTGTCAATTTCTAGACTGCAGTTTTACTTTCACATTTCTGATTCAAATTTATATTTCATACAATGCTACGAACGTGCGGCGACTCAAGAATTTTCCTCCCACAAATTCCAATAAGGTAACCAATGCCACGTTACACTAATTTCTGTTCTGGTTTTCCATGTAGGGCGAATGCCTGAGCAAATGTAGGCTATGTTGAATATGTTGAATTACATTTTCCAAAGATAGATTGACTCTTGAGCTCTGTCAAACTTGTGTGTTGGAAAAATATCCTTAGTTCCACTTTTTAATAAGAACCAATGCCCTTTAACGTTTACAAAAATTAAAACAAGAATGACCCGTTTAATTAATACTTAGTGCAGTTGGCTGACTTCCCAACTCATGTGGAAAGTTCTTGAAAATATTTGTTGTTCATTGGATTTAGAAATAGGAATGGAACGACATGTGTCTTGCCTTCAAATACTTCCATAGTCTATAGTCCACGGTTCAGTTGCTTTTCCCAACAGAAATGCTATTCTTGTGTTCAAGTGCTTGAGGCGAGTTCGCTAGCCTGAACAATGAAAACAAAGTTGGAATGCATGACCTTTCTGTAGTATCGCATGGTAAGACCAGGTAAGAATTCTATATTTTATATAATAATGCGCGTCTCGTCAGAGTCTTAGGCGAGATAGCTATGCTAATCAAGGGTAATGCAATGCGGACTGAGTAGATCTAGGTAAGTAAAATGCACACATTTTATAACTTGCGTTTGCAAGTCATGTCATACTCATACTGAAGCCACCAGAAGTTTACAAATTCAGTAGTGGTAATTATTTATAGTAATTATGAGTGCAAATCACGGTCATTGCAATCCGGAGATAGTCCAGATGTTCGTGATAAATTAATTTCGAAAACTTACGCACAACACCGTGAAAAAGACTTCTTGTACGCAAAACCCTGAATATCTTAACCACCAATATTTGGTTACTGACTGAGCTGCTCAGTTTTCCTCTTAGTGATGCTTTTAAAGGAACTGCACCAATATGGCATTGGATTTTCCATGAATCGGGTTACGGAACAAGCAGGTTTGCAATAATATGTATTGGTTATAAAAATAACTTGCGGTTGTTTGGTATTGTACGGCAAACGGCCGGGGAGTGTATGCTTGCATTTTATCCTCTTCGTACAAGGAAATGCAAGCAAATTTGTTAGCATTGGCACGTAAAATAGCCTACAAAATTAGATGCTAACTAACTGCCTCTGTTGTACGGGGAATTTTGACTAAATGCGACAAGTCTTAAGTAACGCTAAATCTTAAGTACAAGTTAGGAGGAAGTTGCTTAAGACAGGATTCAACCTAAAACTCATTGCATAATACGGACATTGCGCGGAAGTGCAGCTTAGTAGGTCACTTTAATTTGAATCTGAATACGAAATATAATGATGCAATGTGTTACATTCATTTTGAATTTATTTTTGGTTCACTTAATTATATCCCTTGGCGCATATTAATGACAGCCGCAAAGTCAAAAACCAAAAAAACTTGCATAATGGTAAAGACAACTGTAGTCTATCTTGAATATTCTATCTGCTGAAGGTTTCAAGTTTCGAGTTGATTTAAGTTGTCGGTGGAGCAATTCAGAATTCGTAGAACCGAAGGAGGCAAACGATTTTATAGTTTCAATAGATTTTGCCTCCAAGTCCGCGAGCGAAAGGAATCAACAAATTGGAGAGCCGCGCCAGCATTACAACTACAACTACATAGAAATACATATGCCATGATAAATATGATTTCTTAAGTTCTGTTAAAAGGCACAGGAGAATCACCACCGCCATCATCAGCGCCATATGAATAACAAAGTCAAATGCGCAAACCCCATTGAAGTGAGCCATAGTATCCTTGAATGCGGAACTCAATTGAATAGCGATAGCATTTCAAGGCATTCAGGTACATATTTATTTTATTATGCTTATTTCAAAAAACTTGATGCACGTTTATCATTTTTGAGTTAAATAATAGATCTTGTCGCACTGGAATAGGTAATACTCTTCAACGTGAAATGGATGTTAAGGGTAATTCAGGAATGTTTGCGGATTTGTAATCGTAACCTGGGATGTATATAATGGATGTACATGTCGAATGAACTGCAACAGTATACAACTGTATTAGATATAAAAACATCTTTAATTTGTTAACGTGATTCGAAAATCAAGCATTTCACTTAGTCTAATAACCCCACCCAAAATATTACATGCGTACAGATCCACACGAAAATGTTGACTTAACACACAACTGATATATATTTTATGTTCACACAAATAAGACATTGATTTACAATGGTATACATAATACAACCCAGTCTAAAATAATTTAATTTACTATTCGCTCATTACCATAAGATCCTGACACAACACATCTGAATTTGATCCTTGCGAATCCGAATGCTTTGGTGTATCACAGAAATGAATAACTTAAATCAGATCTTCACACCTTGCCAGATCTCCCGTCAATTTTCAGGCAAAAAACGTCTTATGAAAAAGCATATCCAACTAATTATTGCAAGCCCACTAAGTATCCAATACTTAACCGTTCGGCCAGGGCTTGAATCATCCTTGGTGGAACCGTCTGTGGGTTTTGAATATGAGGGCTTCCATGTAGATGGAGATCTGTAGCAGTCCCTCAAGTTTAATACGACGGTGTCTGAAAAATTGCCTCTGAATACAATTTCCGAATTAATAGTTGACTTTATGCCAATTTGCGTTTTGAACTCGTAAGTAGCATCCATATCTAGGTTTTTCAATCGCTTTACAGATGTAAGATAATCGCCAAATTTATAGTGTATCATGTCAAAACGACCTGCTCCTCTCTTCCGGTAGTAAATGTAAAATTGGTATTCCGTCAAGTCTGTACCTACATCTGTGAACCAAATTATAACAGAGTTTGCCAAGGAACAGCCGACGTAAATTTCAATAGAATTTGATGGGTAGCCCACATCCGTTTTGAATGTAACAGATTCTGATATTTTTGTGCTGTCATTTGAAGATGTTATTTCAATCCAAGCGATGTAACTTGTGTTTGGCAGTAGGTTTGTTAGATTTAGGCTGTACTGCTCATCGTCAGCGACTGTTGAGTACATCTGATGTGTGTTGTTTTGAAAGTACATCGCTTGGTATGACTGGTTATTCCAAGGGAAAGATTTGTATGGAGTCCATTTTAATTCAACTGTTGATCCTGTTATGAGTCCAGTCGTCAAATTCATACGTACCCTTTCCTTCTCGTTTGCAGTTTCAGCGTTGTCTGATTGTACCACGGTAACAGATACACAAAAGACAAGAAACACTAACAAAATGTGAATCACAAAAGAATGTCTTTGTTGGAATGCCATCTCTATAATCCCTTAAATATATTTCGCTCCGTTTGCTACAAACAGTCAATTGACGAAGGCTAAACTTTACATACTGAAGGAACTGACCTTATTACAGAGAATAAATAAGTTTGAAAATTCACACAAAATAGCTGCCTATCTCATTGTATGTATGCAAAGATCGGAACATCCTAATCACCGATATTTGGTCACTGACTGAACTCTGCAAATTTCCTCTTACTGATGTTTCTGACGAAACTGTCCACCAATCATGCACTGGTCCGTTCGTTGACAGCAGTTTTGTAACTGACAAATTTGACCTAATAAAGAATTTATCTATCTGCCTGGTGTTTCCCTGAACTGGATTACGTACCAAGCAGGTTTCCGATCCCATGCATTGGTTATAACAACAACTTGCGGTTGTTTGGTATTGTACGACAAACGGCCGGGGAATATGCTTGCAGTTTATTTATCCTCGTAGTACAAGGAAATGCAAGCGAATTGGTTAGCATGTGATAGCGTACAAAATTTGGTGCTAACTAAACTAGCTTTGTTGCACGGGGAATTTTGACTAAATGCGACAAGTCCACTCTGGAGGAAGTTGCCTAAGACAGGATATTCAACCTAAAACTCATTGCATATATATAATACGGAGAATGCGGACATTGTGCGGCAGCGCAGTTTAGTAGGTCACTTCAATTTGAATCTGAATACGAAATATAATGTGGCAATGTGTTACATTCATTTTGGATTTGTTGTGGCTTCATTTTATTATTCCCCTTGCCGCCTTGAAACACAGCAAAGGCGAACCAGAACACACATTGCAAATTTTGTGGCAAGGCACATTTGTTTTTCATTTTCTAATTCTGCTAGTCAAATAGAAGCCTCGTTCCGAATACAAGCCCCGCCTCGAGGTGTCGATTTTAAATAGAAGCCTCGGCTTCTAATCGGTCATTTACGGTATTTATACCCGCTTTGCTGTAGAAAACATAAGTAGCGAAAACACGACAATGATTAGAAAACTTGACTCCAAGGTACTACGATGTATTGATTATTAAAATAGCAGATTCAGGTTCGCTACATTTTTATCAAGGTATAAATTAATGTTTTCCCAGGGTATCAAGGAATCTTTAAAGTGGAGTTGTATTACTGAATCTTGCTTTGTCTTCACAAAATTTATTGTCGTATAAATCTTGACAGAAACACAATATTCAGGTTATGATCTCAGCTATCCCTAAAAACATCTTACTCCCTACAGATTAATGACAGCCGCAAAGTAAGATACCAAAAAACTTGTATAATGGTAAAGACAACTATAATCTATCTTGAATATTTCACCAGCTGAAAGCTTTAGTTTTCGAGTAGATTTGAGTAGTCGGCGCAACCATTTACTATGATGCGTAGAACTCAACGAGCCAAACGATTTTATGATTTGATCTGATTTTGCCTCCAAATCTGCTAGTGGTAACAACAGAAAGAATAACCGTGCAAGGAGTACAAACACAGACAGACAAAAGTACGCGATGAAAAATATGATTTCAGAATTGAGTGCGGCAAAGAGGCACACAAGAATAACCGCCATCATGAGTACCATATGAATAACAAAGTCAAATGCCAAAGCCCCATTGAAGTGAGCCACAATGATTTGTACATATTTGTATCCTTGCATACGGAATTCAATTGAATAGCGATTGGATTTGAGGGCATTTAGGTACAATTTTAATTGTGATGTAAATATTCAGGTACCAAGAAAGTTTAAACATGCTAGAATCACACCTTTATACAAAAAAAAGGAGCGCATAACCTAGCAGGCAATTATCGTCCCATTTCTATTCTCTCTCTTCACAGTAAGATTTTTAAAAAGGTGTGCAAGTATCGCTTGAATAGTTGTATTGAAAGCAGTATTAAATTAGTAGATGAGCAGCATGGTTTTCAAAACGCTCGCTCTTGTATCACCGCTCTTACTATCTGTACACAATCTGTTCCTAAATCATTGGACAATGGGGAAGTAGTATTGGCAGTTTATGTAGATTTAAAAAAAGCATTTGACTACAGAGGGTGTCCCACCCTTATAAAACCGATGAACTCATGGGTGCACCACCCTGCATGAGTACCCATGTGACCTCTATGCCACTAAT
>JAAXYW010002572.1:0-14733 GCA_036851895.1 Orthonychiurus folsomi | reverse complement strand
AGCCCCTAATATTTGTTACGAAATCCCGAAATCCCGGGATTGAGATCGAGTAATCCCGGGGTTTCGGGAATCCCGAAATCCCGGGATCCCGGGATTCCAATCCCGGGGGCGAAAGCCCTAACCCTGTACAAGAGGAATTTTACTTCGTGGAACTTTTTCAGAAATCAGACTCAGATTAGATCGGCAGGATGCGAGAATGACAGGAATTAACATTTAAAACTATTCTTTTCACACTTCTAAAATTACAATTCTCAATCTGAATAAATCAAATTATCCTCATTATTCACAAAGTATATAGTTCTTTTTTTTCCATTTCGGAACCGTTCACAGTTAATTATGTGCAATGTCGACAATGTGCTTGCACAAAACACAACGTGAAAGTCAAGTTATCTTTAATTACCCCAAAGTCACACATTAGCAATAACCCAATTAACAGATTTGGACATTTTTTGCTAGACATACTACAAATATAATCCCCACCTTTATCCTCCAGTACTATCTGTTAACGACATTTATTACTTTCAACTTTATATTCGAATGCAGTTTGAGCTTTTGAAATAGATGCAGAGCAAGTGTGTGTGGAATGATAATGCAAGGCGGCACAACATAAAAGGGCTTTCGGATTGGACATCGGATCGGATGTAGGTTATTAATAGAAGATAAAGAGAGTGGCGACTTCACAAATTCAGAAAATTTCCAATATTCTCAGGAAAAATTATTTTCCAGTCAACCTAATCCCCTACTAATTCCATGGATTGGCTGCATTTGCGGGTTTTTGGATTCATATAAATAGCGAAAATGAATCTCAAATTGGGACATTCTACCTTCGGCTTGAAACACAACACTTCCAAAGCTAAAACATATTTAATTGCATTAAATTGTACATTACAATTTTGTATTTCAAAACCACAATGGACACCCGTGCATTCACTCTGAGTGCAGTGTTCGCACTTGCCATTTTCTCCTGCTTAAAAATCTCTGAAGCTGAAGTCCGGAAGGAGGACATGTTCCCATACGGTCCGGGGAATGGGGATTCCAGCGTTGCTAGAATTCTCGATGGATCCACACCAGTCCAGCTGAAGACTCCATTTAAATTCTTCAAGAAGGACTACACTACTGCATTTGTTGGCACCAACGGCATTGTGTCTTTCAAAACAAGTGCGCTACAGATTCAAGTCAATTAATTTATACAAACTTCTATTCAATGTACTGCCAATTAACAAAAATTTATTTCAGATATCACCACATACACACCAATTTGTGGTGCCCTTCCAGAAGATTTTAATGGAACAATGATAGCACCTTATTGGGCGGACTCGGATCTCGAATTCCAATCCAGTTCCGACAGCCAATACCATTACGAACGAGGTGCAGTCTACTACCGCGAAACGGATGACCTGGCTTTGCAACAGAAGGCGATAGCGGACATCAAAAAAGCGTTTCCTGACATACCATCCGTGGATTCGACATCTCTCTTCATTGTGACATGGGATGACATTCCATATTATCTAACCCCCAGAAACACCTGCCACAATAGTAAAACAACAAATACATTTCAATTGATTTTGAGCACAGATGATGTTCGCTCATTTGCGATTGTGTACTACAATGAACTCACTTGGTCAGCTAGTCAGGGCAAAGGTGGAGAGTTCGGGGATTGCTATGGACTCAACGGTATACCCGCAAAAGCTGGATTTGACGTTGGGGATGGTGAAACTTTTTATGAAATCCCTGGGACTTGTACCGAAGATGTCCTTCATTTGACTCAAACGAGTAACATGGGAGAAGCCGGGAAATGGATCTTTGGAGTCAACGACGATTTTGTGGCCCCGGAACCGGAACCGACTACATCCGAACCTACCACTGCTACCACAACACAACCGCCTACCACAGCACCACCTCCTTCACCCACTCCCACAGCACCACCTCCACCACCTACTACGACAGCACCACCTCCACCACCCACTACGACTGCACCACCTCCACCACCCACTACCACAGCACCACCTCCACCAACCATTACCACAACACCACCTCCTCCACCCACCACCACGACTACCACCGAGGCCCCACCTCAAGAATTCAGTTGCAAATCCCGAGCTGATGGTTTGTATCCAAATGTTGGAAATTGCCGCACATTTTACAAGTGCTCTAATGAGTACCGCTATTTATACGACTGTCCCGCCAACTTGAATTATGACTACGTGTCTCAGTTCTGCGATTGGCCAGAGACAGCCCGATGTGCAACTGAATACGAGTAGAGATGACGACCATTACACACGCATTGGAAATCAAGGAGAGCTAGCCTACAGAACTGATTGCTACATGTGTCATTCATTGACTTAAAGTGATTAACAATAAAATATCAAATTGCACTAAAAGTAGGATAGATGTTTACTCTACACTTCTTCTTCTTGGGATCTAACTCTAACCTGCATGTAGTTAAGTGTGCCTATGTTGTGGTTACCCTGTCGATAACGCCGCAGTAGATCCTACAGAATGGAAATACCAAAATCCGAAGTTGAGCGTTAATTCAAGAATTGCATTGTCTGTGGAAGCGCGGGAAACAAGAGCACAGAACAGTTCATTGCTCATTTGCAAATACATAACTATAGTTAATATTTATTACTCTGCTGGGCAGCATGAGTCGGGAATGTGTGTCATATAAATAAATGTGCAATAGAAGCAAACAATTTTTTAAAACGTGTTAGTTCAGTTCAAGAGCCAGTCCAGAAGAACGGATGGGTTCTTGCCGCGGAGCTCCTCGAAGCCAGTGGTCTTGATTATGGCGTCTTTGTTTCTGCAATATACAATTAATTGTGTTTAGTGATTTATTTCTGCAGTGATAGATGTGTAGTTCAATTTATTATTTAGTAATCCCCAATAAAATATATTTAGTCCATTCCTCTCTATCTACTTATTTGAAAGCAGTCTGACTTTTTTAATGAACTGCGACCTGCATTGCAGCCTTGGATATTCGACCATTTCCTGTACACTTTATATGTTCACTAATTACTCACTACTGGGTATTTGGGTAAACCTAACCTAGTGTGTTGTAGTGTACTTTGTCGGGGTACGAATTGCTCCAGTTGTATATGGAACGGTTAATACATTAAACAGCGTGCACGTTCAATGCCCCATAAGAATACATCTACTGTAGGTTTGGTAAATTACATTGAACTTTATTGTTGAAATAAAACCTGGAAATCTTCGTCTCGTCTTCCTGCCTACTTTAGAGCAGTATTCTATCAATATAGTCATTGGTCTCTACGTGTTGTCTACGGCTTGCAATTGTTAAAATATAACACTTAAATTAAAATTAAAAAACCCACCTCCCAAAAAACCGGGTCATCTCCGTCTCCATGTTCTTTAGCCCGAGTCCTTTAATCATCTTCAAATAAACGGCCGCATTCTCCACAGTGAAGAGCTCCGGAGCCTTGAGGTCCAAGTAGTCTGTTAAGTCTTTGAGTTCGTACCTTGTAGATGCTACCAGTAGTTGATCCGTGTGCTCCATCCAATTTTCTGGGAGTGAGCCAGTATACAAGTAGTGCATGAGAATTTTAACGACTGATGGGGACAAGTCGGTGATTTTGAGGGTCAATCCTGCTTCGGTTTTGGAAGAGGGGTCACTGAGGAGAGCGGAGAGCACCGAACTGCGGGCTGTAAATAGTTAACAAGTTTTGGATTAGATTTACTTAATTTGAAGTTTTTAAGGCATTTCTTATGTAAAACGTGATGGTGAAGAAGCTGGGTATATCTTGGAAATTAGGCATTAGCTGGTTAGATATGGCATCGCTTTGTAGTCCGGGCACTTTCAATTTCACTAGTAGTTTTGCCACAAACGTGCAAGGTGTTTGCTTCGAAATTTAATATTTGAGATGAGAAGACCCTAATAAACCTCAGAAAAAATTCAGGAAAGCGGGTATTTCCAGCATGAAATTAACTAATTCCAACATTTTTCGAAATTTAAAGTTTTAGCACCTTCGTTTTGAAAAAGAGTGCAGTCAGAAATGCAGATGTAGGCACTTGCAAGGTATAGGTAACAAAAGCTTCACACTTTATGCACATGAGGTCATAAACCTCAACAACCTCAACAGTGTAGGTTATCTATAATTTAGACATCTATATTATTGTTTTTACTCACCACTCATAACAACGCTGTGTGCCTTCACCACTTCCTGACCAACCTCCAAGCTAACATCCTTGTCCTTGTCGTCCCCATTCATCAAATTCTCCATGTCACTCTTCAATTTATCCTGCATCTGATTTGCAAGTTGGTCCAACTTGATCTTTTTGGCGGAACTAGCCCCACTTTCACTTGACCTCTTTCCGTTGCTGGCTGTTGCTGCTGCTGCTGCAGCTGGCTCCGCCGAGGGTTGTTTGCGGACGACTGGATTTGTCACTGTGATGGACTTTGAAGAATTAGTTGGAGTGGAAGATTTACTTGTGGAGGGAATACTCAGTTGGACGTGGAACTCAATCAAACACTTGTTGTCCCGGGTCACAGTTTTTGCGCTTTGAATTAAATGGACCTGAAGGGCATCCCACTTGAGGGTGGAGGAGTTGCGGATGTTTATTGAGAGGGGGGCTGGAATAATCGAATAATAAAACGAAAATTATATTTCCACTTTATCAATGTCAAATGTGCAGATATAAAAGTGTGGAAGTCCAACTCACCCGCTTCAAAATAAACGGAGCCATCATTATTAAGAAGCTTGGGGGTAACGCTGAGCATGATGCTGTGCCTAGCCAACTTCATGACTCCTCCCCTGATCTCCAGCATCTGCTTTCCCAGCAGGTTCCCATGCCTTCCGGTCGTTACCGTGATTTCAAAATATAATTTGACAGTCTCACTAACGGATAATTTCTTTCCGCAGTCGTACTCGTAGCGATACTCCTTTTCAGAAAGGAGAAGGGACTTGAAATCATCTACGAGGCACCGGAAGATGTGGGACTCTAGGGAGGACTGCAATCATAGTGTAATAAATTAAATATCATAACATTTTTAAACTTTTCGTTTCGAAAATCAAATTTTAATACTTTTCAAGTTGATTTTACCAAGGAATGCTAAAACCTAGGCGGAATATAGATTTGTAATTTGTTTTTGACTACGGTTGATGTTAGTACTAGTTATTAATAAAAGTGATTTGGATTAAACAGAAATTGTTTGATTGCTGCCGTGACCGTCAAATCATGTAAATGCAAAATGCAAATCTAAAACACTAATTAAACAGTTTAAACTCACCGACGACTCGGCCACTTTTATGACGGACGACATTGTTCCAGACAGGAGATTCTAACTTAATTGTGGTTGGAATTAGTGCAAATGGTGTTGGTTTTACAAACTCCGAGATTTTAAAATGAAAGGGGCCGTGCGGTCGGTGCTCCACTTACAGGAATTGAAAAATTGGAGTTGCCGGGTCTCCTCTCTACGCTGTGGTGCAAAAGGGAGCCAGATTTCTGCTCAATGTTAGATGAAAGCATAAGCATAGTAAAAACTTTGTGTATCCATAATAAGACAATCAATAAGCGTATTCGTATGTATGAATGTATAAGATTTCACGCTAATAAAGAAACCAAACCAAACACAGCAAATCAGAGTAGTCTTGCCTTGTAAACTGTGAACCAAATTGTTTTTAATTAATTTGCGTAAACATTTGAAAATACTGGGTCAAAGTCAAAATATTCAAAGCTCGGTATTCAAAATAAAATACCCGTCTGTGACAAAATACTAATTAGGTGCGTGCAATGTATTTGCGCATTACAAATTTCAAATATGTCTGAAGTCACCTACCATGTGTTTTGTGAAGGAGGATAAAGAAATGCAAAATTAAATTAAACCTCGAAGAAGTTTGTTGAAAAAAAAACAACGAAATATCCAAGAATAAAACAAATATTTCTTTTCTGCGGAAGCATAGACAAGTCACGGAAATCGGACTTGAGAGAGTCGTCAAGGTTCGCGGAGTCATTGGTCCGGAGGAGGTTGATCAGGAAATGCTCTCTCCTTCATTCCAGTCCTCGTGTTTCTGAACACAATTCAAATTAGTTCATTACGGACGTTATTCACACGCGTCGCGTAATGGATTAGCGAATGAGCTTAATGAAGCGCGCTGAAATGTTGTGAATTATCACAAATTCTTAAATCAAAATGTCGTCCTTTTTTGGTATGATTTGTTCGTGTGCCGGGTCAGTCGGTTGGTTAAGGTTTGACCTTGAAATGAATTTCGCACATGTCTGGGTGGGGCGACTGAAATACACAAAGCCTCCTAATGCCCCTAATGCAGTAAGGTCAAGCGAGGCAAAATCAGTAACAAATGTAATAAATTTAACGGAACTACTGGAAAAATGTAGTCTTCCAACTTTTTGCAAATCTCACATATATTGTGAGGAGAAATGAAAATGACCGAAATGTATTGTATAAACTGCCTGTATCTGTGTCGCAGGTGATTGCCCTGCCTTCAATTTTACATAAGCAAACCGTCACGACGCCTTAATCAACTCAAAGTCCCACCTGTTTCAACACTAATTCATGTAGCCTGTAAATTATTTGCAATTCATACGAATATCTGGTTGTATGTCTAAACTCTCTTTGCACAAGTTCCAACTCGCGAATGTGTAAAAATTGATAGCTCCAGCCATTTTGTACATTCCAATTAGCCTGGTTTCAAAATCTCCCTACATTTTCAGAGCTAGCATAGTGCAGTGCATAAATGGTCACATCCCCTTAGTCTTTAGGAATGGTTCATGCAATGAACAGATGCGTGGACGTCAAAGGTCATGGTCAAGTCAAGGTTGAGGCTCAAAACGAACGCCCCTTGACGTGAATAATGGAGTAGGTGATTAGAACGGGGGAAAGTGTGCCCGCAGATTTACACTTGAACGGATTTCGCCAGTGTGATTGCGGAAATGTCAAACTCAAATCCAAGAAATACCCAAATTACACAGCTCAAGCTTTATTTGCAGATATTATCAATAATGGCAGAAGTTAAGGTTTGTTAGTACACTTCAAATGGAGCAGGTTCAAATGTGCTGTGCTTAATACTTGCGGTGCTCATTGTAGAAGGGCCTAACATTAAAAAGAAAGAGAAATCTCCGCGACATGCTCACCTAAGTACAAATCTATAGAGGTGCACCGGATATCCGGCCGGCCGGATATCCGGCGCCGGATAGTAGGTATCCGGCCTATCCGGTATCCGGCCAACTGGGCCGGAGCTCCTGCCGGATATCCGGCCGGATAGTAAACTCTGTGCAAGTGGCGTATTATTGGAAACATGCCGTTATAATCTTCGGCTGGTTGATTACATGTATTAATCTTCCATTATCAACATATATAATAGAGTAAGATTTTGATATTAATTTAAATCATAAAGCGCGATATGCTACTTTTGGTTGTAACTTTGGTTATATTTTCTTGTTATCGCTGTAAATTATGAAGAAATACGTGTTAAATTAATTCCTTTGGCTTATTTGACATCCGATTAAACCTTTAACCCATCCGGTTAAATGAAATGTACTCATCACAAGCGTCTCATTGACACCCCACATGCACTGTTTTTATTATCCGGCCGGATATTCGGTATCCGGCCAAGTGGCCGGAGCCACTATCCGTTGCATCCCTACAAATCTATCCAGACAAAAGCAGTCGGAAATGAACTGCAATGACCCATCAAAACCATATTATAAAGATGCCAACCGCACCGCATCCCAATTAGTAGACAAACGCCGTCTCAAATTTAGCGCGTATCTAAATGCATATTCATCCAACCATTTTTGTTGTACTCAATGGATGTACTACCTAAATTCACAATGTAATTACCCAGCAATGGGATATTCTGCTACGCTGGTGATATGTTGAATAAAACATGAGAGTTCTTTCCGTGACGTGAGTACAATGCTCTTTATTCTGCACTACCAGTACAACAAAACTTTACATATAATTACTTCATTTCGTAATTGCTTATAAAAATATTCAATTCAATTCAAAACAAGATCAGCCCAGCTAAATATCTAGCCCAGCACTTAACATTAAATCGTCTTCATTGTTTCAATCAAATTTAAACCCAGTATGCAATAAACTTTTTTTTACCCGTCCAGACCTCCAAAGAAATGTATATGTTCAATATTAGTAATTATACGCCTATATCCAACCAAGGTAATTACAGTCCATTATAATGAGCGGAAGTAACTGGGCATCCTTGTTCATATACAGCTGACAAGGAA
Organism: Orthonychiurus folsomi; assembly: GCA_036851895.1. NCBI lineage: Eukaryota > Metazoa > Arthropoda > Collembola > Poduromorpha > Onychiuridae > Orthonychiurus > Orthonychiurus folsomi. Next base: position 6,513 of record JAAXYW010002572.1, on the reverse strand, counting down.
AAATAAATGCGCACTTTTTAATTTTTACCCCTGCATTCAACAAGTCGAGTGAAGCAAGCAATAATGTCGAAATCAACATCAGCATTTACTGGAGTACTAATCACAGTCCTCTGCATATTTGCAGCCTCAATTGTAAGAAAAACATACTTTGGCTATTAAAATCATTGCTATTAAATCGTAATATTTCTACTTTATTATTTTCAGCAGAATGTAGATGCAATCACAGAATGCAAAGGTGTGAATATGACTTTTACGGAGGAGCAAGTCATGCATTTGACAGACTGCATGAAATTAATTGGGATTGAGAAAATAACAGACGTGGATTTTGACAACGCTGGGGTAGGTTTCCGATTTAAGTAATCAACGAAGCTTCGCCAGATTAATAAATGCGCATATTTCAAAAAACCCGTTTTACCCAAAGGGAATTTAACACATAACTGACTAAGTTAAATGGCACTGATGTTTTAAAATGCGCTATAAGCAATTCAAGATTCTCGGCACATTGCAATGTATTTCAAGTTTCTTTATGCCCCATTGTGTTTTAATTTGGCTTAATTCGACTTCACCATATTCCACAGTTAATGATGACAATAATTTCCTTCCAAAAATCAATAGGGGCGACGTGTTAACATATTTCTAACTATATTTCTTAACTTAGTGTTTCTCCAAATGTGTGATGGAAAAGAAAGGACTAATAGATGTAGATGGCAAACCACATAAGGAGAAGATAATGGAGATGTTGGGCGGAAGTGTTCCCGACAACCTGAAACTTGGCGTTAACGAGGCAATGGAAAAATGTCTAGAAGTCGAAGGTAAATGGAATACTAATCATATTAGTCAATTTTGACAGCATGTGATGTACAGTGCAAGTTTACACCGCTTCTACCTTAACAGGAAATGAAGTAGACGTCAAAGAAGAACAATGCAACAGTTTCATTCCACTCGCCATGTGTGTTCACAGCGCATTTACCTCTGTAAGTCAAAGTTCGGTTTTATCTTCTTTTTTAAATATTTGTATTATACGATAATGTCGTGTGTAATTTGAATCATTTTTGTCTCAGATATGCCAGTAAGCTGTTATTCGTGATTCCTGCGTGGTTTCCATGCATTGTTATGTTCCCTCAATTAAAATTGCTCATTGTTCTTATTTGACGTTCAACAAAGATCCGCATAATATCCAATTTGACTGCATTATTACATTTCCTATTTAATTGTCATATGCGCTTGTTGCATTTAGTTAAAATATATAAGTTCGCACCGGATGTTTGCCTGCGTGTTTTAGCATTGTCACATTTCATGGCATTGACATTTCCCTTTGTCGCTCGGCAATTGCGTGCAGTGCTAAAACAAAAGATCAACACTTGTATGAAGCAAGGGCATTTGGACATGTTAAAATCACTCAAATTGAATGTTCTAAAAAACTAGAGTAGCTAAATATTATTTAAGAAAAAGTTAATAATTACATTTATTTTCACATTATTTTATTTTGTTGCAATCATTAAAAATTTAGACAGGTTAACTTTGTAAACATGTAAATATTGTAACAATGCAGTGTTAAATTCATACAGCATTTGCGATTCAATTTAGTATTGGCATTGATAACGTGGAGATACGGCCAATGATGTAAGAATTATCCACAAAGCGGTTTGACTAGGCAAGTCGGCCCCTGATTTTGTAGTGGTTTCTATCGTAGGTGTACTTTCCGGTGGTGGAGCAGGATCTGGGGTCCATGAACTGGTCCATGTACTAGGGTAGTCATCATTTACTCGGATCGTGTCATCAAGAATGATGTACAAAGGATTCTCTTCTTTAAATTCAGGCCATTGCAGAACAGAGCCATCACTTCCCTCGGGATACATCCCTGGTTTCCTTTAGCATAATTTAAGAGGAAATGAAGCTCATCTGATTTCTGGGATTAAACCCACACTATAAACTTGTTTACCCAGTAGAAGCAAAATTCACCCAGTAGTCGATAAGAGCATCACTCATTCTTTGTTCTCGTTCATTGAATTGAGAATTAGTGGTAGGAAACACGTAGATCAAATCGTCGGCATGCGCGGCAATTCCTATGAGTATAACGTTGTATTAAATTGTATTATTGTTTCTACTTGTTTTGTACTTGTCTGGGATTTACATACCTGGAACAGGAATGATGGGATTATGATTGGTCTGCGTCCCTACGAAGTCAAAGCTGTAGAAATAAGTGGAATTTATTTTAGAATGAAGTGCAGCATTCTTGTAAGCACCCGCTTTGAAGTAGAACACGCTCGCCATCTGTAAATGACAATATTAAAAAACGCATGCATAACAGCAATTAAAGGCAATGCTAAAATGTAGTACACATGCCGTATCACATCACATACATCAATAAGTCCTGGTAGCATGAGAGAAAAATTTCCCGACATGCGGGTATCACCCAAATAGGTCCGACTAATTGTTTCATGGAGCCCACCTAAGCTGTCCTCAATACCTGGAATCAACATTACAGTCATAGATGAAAAATCAATTCAAAATACACTTTGAATTGTTCAAAATTACCCAACGATGAAAGCATCGTAGGCACCAGCTTGTATTTGAGAAAATCCGCGTCATTCTGCAGATTTCCATTCGGTATCAAATGAAACGCCAACAGCATGACAACTCCAAATGCGCCATCGTGTTTGGTCGCCCCCAGCACTAAAGGTACATTGACCTGCTCCCCACGAGTCAGAATATCTAGTGGGCGTTCATGTAGGAATATGGGTGTGTCAACCAATCCTTCCTGAATTTGAATAGACGGATTCACAGCTGCAAAACCAAGTCGACCTGCCTTTCGCTCCTCTGCCTAATTGCGGATAAATTGAATCAGCGCGATTTTCAAATTTAGCCGGCTAAATTCAAAATTACCATTACCGTCCCGTACCTGATAAATATCCTGAGCATTGATAATATCAGTCTGATTCGCAACGGACTTCATACACATGCCAATAATAGAAATCAACTCAGAATCAATAGGATCCCCTGCGCTGGAATCATAGCATCCGCTGAGCTCCGCAACACGCAGAGATGCAGTCATAGGGTCAGAGGCCAACGCCCATTCATTGAGTGCAGTACCGCTGAGGGCCATGGCCCTATGAAATAGACCATGAGCCAGCGGACTGAGCAGAATATGAGAGACGGATGCACTCCCCGAACTCTGACCTGCCAATGTGACGGAGTTGGGATCCCCGCCAAAATACACGATGTAATTTTGAACCCACTCAAGTGCAGTAAGGGCGTCATAGAGAGCAGCATTGCAGGGAGCGTCCTCCGTATTCAAACAGAAGAAGCCAAATACTCCAAGGCGGTAACTGCATTTTTTTTGAGAATACAATACTGTAGGTTAGAATGATATGGAAATTTTAAAAACGTAAGTGGATTATTACTTAAAGGATACGACCACGACATCTCTCTTGAGTAGTAGTTCGCCAGTGTATGCATTGGCATTGCCACTGACAAAGGCTGCTCCATGTATGAATAGGATAACAGGTCTTAGGTTTTCTTTCGAAATATTTTTGACCTGGAATTAGAGACTACCTTATGTTTAACATTCCAAGCATTTAAGAGATAATTTGAATGTAGCAGTACATCATGGGTGGCAATGTTCAGGAAAAGGCAAGACTCCTCCCCGACACCAGTCTGAGGGCAAGGTGGTCCAAATCTGTCAGCCTCGAAAACGGCACCTGCTTCTGCAAGTGGTCCTCTAGTTAGATTGGATTTCTAACACCAAAATGTTTGATTTTGAAGCCACAGCACAGTATCTAGAGATAATAATAGAAGCTAAAGTATACCGCAAATCGTTGTGTGTAGCCGTAAGGAATGCCCAGAAATTTTAAGAACCGTCGCTGCGTGTTTCTGGTTTGCGTCTCCACGCCCCGGATCTATTACACAGAAAGAAAAAAGTAAAACACAAATCTCTGTTTATAAATAATTTTACCCTGCCGAGATCTGCAGCATCTGCAATTTTTTCTTCATCTGTAAAAGATGAAATTATAGGCGTAGTGGACGCAAAAGTACCAGCAACCAAAATTATTAAATATAAAATCGATCTCATTTTTGGTCTGCCTGTAACTCAACCCTGACTAGTGAAGAACTCATTCATTACATGTTCATTTTCAGCGAGCGGTTTTATTTCAAAGCTAAGCCGCCGCAATGCCAATAAAGGAAGCTTATATTAGCCATAAATGTATTAATTTTTCAATTTTCCTTACATATCTGCATAACGATTATATAAATGCTTAGGGCAGCAATGTAATTGGGCTTTGCCTTGACCGTCAGGTGTAATTAACTGATTACAGTTAAGCTGCATTTTAATAAATACATATCAGTAAAATTTGCGTTCCACAATAAGCCACCAATAAATTGTGAGTAATGCCCAACATACATAATTATGACACTATGGCGGTGCCCGTATACATTTGTATAAATTGTATAGTGCAGTTTATTAAGCACTAGCACCTTGCCCGTGCTGCGCACGGGTATTTTAATTACGGGTCTATTTAAATTTAAAACGCGTGAGTGTTAACCCGTCGCCGAAATATTTAAAGCGTGCCGAAATTCCGTCAGTGAGGCTAACGCCACGCCGCGCCACCTATGTACACAATCTCCTTGTTGTAATTGTGCGGATTGCTTGAGCGCGCCACCTCTGTGCATAATCGCATGGACCCCTCCTCTCTCTTCTCCACCAATCAGCGAGAAGCAGGCAAAGAAGGGTATTATAGTGGAGATGCGATATATCAACTGTGACAGCTTACAATTCATTATAACCACAACCACCTGGTTTTTCTTTGTTGGTATGTGTCACAAACGCAAGTCCAACGACAGTTTAAATTGGGTAGGCTAGACACAACAATTCGTGGGAAGAAAATGAATCTTTAAACAACAAATTTATTGAAACATTTGTACTTCAAGTGAGAGTTTTGGGTTGCAGAATAATCTGAAAATACACGGAAGAGATCTGCAAGGGCGGCTCAACCTCAATACCTTCGCATTGTTTTGGGTGAAGAACGGGACAAGCGATTGCGTTTAACGGTGGTGTGGATATTAATTAACAAATTAACGAGGAGTTAAAACCAATGTCCGTCACGACCGGCCTTCAATCAAACAATAAAAGTTGAATTTGAATTGCATTTCCACCATAAGGGACAACCACGTACGGAATAAATTTACAAAATTGCTCCAACTTGATGAGGAATTCAAGGAACTCGTAAAATACGAATGACAATTCAATTGAATTAAACACGGAAACCAGCATATGATAAAGGCAATTGCTTTCGGCTTCGACAGCCATTTTTTATAGGGTTTTCACTACAAAATGTGCTTGTTAATATATCATTGAGTTACATAAAAAGTAAATTGGACAAGACTATTTTTAGGCAGAGTTTAAATAAATTTGAAAAGTATCCACTGGTAAATTTATTTCCAATGGGCACTTGTATGTAATTAAAACAAAACGGAGGGCTTGCTCGAATGTCCATGAATTAATTCAACTCGACAATTTAATCAATGTCGTTGTCGTATCCCTGTCAACATATTATAGTGAAAATCGTGTTGAGAGTTTACCATTCCTCAAATGGGTTTTAGAGAGAATGGACAGTTTGTTCGCCTTTCTCGCTTTACAGGTAGCAGTGTTCTCTCCCGGCCCAGACTCAATAGGTGGCCTACCATTACAACACACTATTAATTTCCTACCAACTCAATTCTACAGTTTTCGACAAAACCAGAAAGGTCAGCAGAGTAGCCTAGAAATGAAATTAAAGCTTTCCGACACCTAAGCATAAGCAGCCAACGCCCAGCAACTTTCAAGTACAGAATTTAATTGCTCCTAAAATTTTACTTCTGCAGCTCCGAAACCATGGATACGAGTAGAGGACACGTCGATACAACACAAAATTCGCAGTAAAGGTTTGTTAAATAGTAATTCGAGTGTACACACAACATTATGTCAATGCAATGGAGAGTTAATGAACTGCGCTGAAGTTGTGGGAGTTGCGCCACCATGCAGACCAATTCGGTATCAACAAAAAGCTAAGCCCGTATTACTTTCAACACGAAAAAACAGATCTAATTTGAGAACAAATCAAAGAAAGCGTGAATCAAAGAGTAATACGAGCGCTAAAAAACATAGGAGAACATTGCGATTGGGAGGGTTCTACTTGCCCCCGCGGTTGGGACAAATGTGGAAAAACGGCACCTTGGAAAGCAGGATCTACTTGCCGCCAAAAAACGGGTTTGATTTTGACAGCAAGAAAGCCGACAAAATTAAGTCTAGGGATAATTATATACGTGATAACATCCATCATCCACCACCACTGCATCCGGAGTATGTTCTAAACATGCACGACAATAAGCAAACAGCAAAAATTCCGAAGAAAGCCAAGCCCCGAAGGCCTGGTGGCATATTCCATTCTGACGAAGTAACGGGAAAAGCTCCGAAGGATCCTAAGAAGGACGCACCCTCCAAGCCTGGAGGATTCCCAGATTCTGACGAGGTAA
>JAAXYW010002571.1:0-14735 GCA_036851895.1 Orthonychiurus folsomi | reverse complement strand
GGTTCCGGATCTTGGCTAGGAGCCGGAGCCGAAAAACCCGTTCGGCTCGGCTCTGGTTCCGGTTCACGGGCAGGAGCCGGAGCCGCGGCTCCGGCTCCTTGCAGGGAGGCGAGCCGTTCCGAGCACTGCTTCACAGCCGCTCCTGTTTATGTTCCGGAACCGGAGCCGGAGCCGTCATGCATTTCGACTCCGGCTCTTTGTTTGTTTCGGAGCCGGAGCCGTTTTGCACCGGATCGAGAATTTTGTGATCCGGAGCCGAGCCGGAGCCGGAGCCGCGGTTCAGAAGCCGAAGCCGTTGCGAGCACTGCTGTGAAGTTCAAAGTACTTGTTTTCAACAAAGCAAATGCATGTGCTATATCTAAGTTTTTAGCTCGGGCGAAGGCTTCATCCGTACAAGTTGAAGCACAGCACAAGACATAAATCTTTAGAAATTTTTATATCGCTAAATCTCTGAACTTGATTGTCTTTACAGTGACATTACTTTCAAAGCTATTGAAAAGCCTGAAGTTATTTAAGCCAAACGTTCTAGTTCAGTAAGTTGCCAAATACAAGTCCACCTAGACCTGACAAGTAAAGGCGTGCTTATTTAGTGCTTGTCTTCAAAATATTAATGTCCGTTTAGGAACTAGGACTCTAGGTTCAATTTCAGACTAGTACGACGAAACCAATGCCAATCTTAATTTCACTTTATGTTCAGATGGAACTTTTCCTAATCCAGTGACATATTTTGGTGTCATTTTGATTTTAACTGTATTTATTGCTTTGATTTGCAGAAGTCACAGCGGTCGTCATCATCAAAATAATCCACCTGTGGAAATAGCTTTCCGAGTTGACACTAGATCAGAGAGAATAAGTGTTCAAGATGTCCGATCCTTCCAGTACAATCAATTGCCAACATACACTCGAAACAATTTCTACCAAGATAATATGCTAGGTGCTTCTGAGGAATATATCAGCAAACTTCCACCAAATCGTCGATGCAAACCGAAGATTGGCGTAGACGAATTTGGCAATGTTGTTGATGCAACTACTGAAGAGCCCATAGAGCTGCCAAATGGGACTCCTGCTTCGGAATTGTCAGAAACTGCGCCAAAGGCCAGAATAAACCCGTCTGCCACAACCAAACCCATTCAATTCTTATCTTTGACTCCAACTGTGAAGATTTCAAAACAAGGGACTTCGATTTCGAACAGAATTGATTTTGGAAATAGCTTAAACTTAAATAAGAAGCCGGGTAGTGGAATTCACGAAAAGACGGAGAATTACAACGCTCAACTTCGAAAAGAACCCAAGAATATCCGTTTATGGAGAGAATTTGTTCAATTCCAGGAACAAGTGTTTGATGATTTCAATCAAGTTTTTGATAACGACGAAACCAATGACAGAAGCGCAAATGGACAACCCGAAACGAACAAAAAGAAAAAGAAGGGCAAAGCAAAGGGGAAACTGAAGGCGTTGATTGAAAAGAAAATTTCAATACTGGACAGGGCTTTGGGTAAGGAGAACTGAAGTTGAACTTTGATTTATGTAATAATGATGTAATGTATTAACCATCCACTTGGTATTTTCAGCGTCGAACCCAAAATGTATTGAGCTATGTGTTGATAAGCTGGATCTCGTTTATGAAATTTACAAACCAACCTTTGTACTCTTGGAATGGAGAAAATTTACGAGTGTTAACCAGGAGGAAGCACCATTCTGGTTTGAATATCACCGTTTTGCATCCACACAGCTGCAAATATTCAGCTCGTCCTCCATATCGCAGACATTTCAGAAAACTTTCGAGAAATTTCGTAACATGCTGACACCAAGCTATCAAGCACAGCAACGTCCGATAAAAAGTCATCTTGTTTTGGCGGATTTGCTATTCAGCATTTGCGTCCTGTTGCGGAATGCAGGATTCACTGAAAGATCTGTAGCTATCCAACAAGCCCAGTTGGAAATAGATTTCAATATGCCCGGTGAGCAGAAAGATTGGAAGAAAACATTGGCTGATTTGGATAAGTTTTGGTCCAGGAACACCCCCAGATTCGGAGAACCGGGCTCTATTGGGTGGAAAAATCAACCTGAAGAATCTACTCCAATCCAGAGTCCAAACTTCATTCCCGATTGTCAAGTTTCCACATTTGAAGATGAATTTTTTGCTTCCATTTCGGATTTTGAGTTGGAGTCCCCGTTGCAGAAACCTGACTCCGTGACTTGGCTGTACATTGAATCATTGCGAAGTAAATTGTATTTTGTTCCGTGGAGGCCCACAGAGGATGCAGCAGCTGAAGCATGCGACGACACACAACGATTGGTGCTTTCAGCGGATGTCTCTCCATATCTTTCGAACATTCCTCGCCAAATGTTTTCGTCTGACACTGAACGCCAATCCATGTATTTTCGGCATTTGCTTAATTTCCTATTGACACTTCGAGAAGACTTTCTTCCCCGGACTCATACATTGGACTCAATATTATCACCCATTGGTAATTTGGCGCTGAGTGATTCTCGGACCCTCATCAGTGAAGTATTTTATTGCAAGAAATTCTTACATTTCTACCACGTAACATCCAATCCAAACAGCAGCAGCTCGGTGGATGCTGATGGCTCAATTACTATTCAGGTGCCTGAAGGATTTAGATTGAATGAATTCAACCTTCCGTCCCAAGGATCTGAAATGGAAAGTGCTTTGCCACTCATTCAAAAATACTCGGCATCCGTTGAACAGGCCAAAGAAAGTCTGCTTACAAAAAGCGAAGCAAATCATTTAAGTTTTGTCAGATCTATTGTTGAACAGAGTCTGGACCATTTGGATCCAAAATTTGCTGCAACTCTTGTCCAGGCTTTCCTTCGCTTTGAACAACGGAATACATACAACAGCAAAGAGAATCACAAGATTCGAATGAAGAGCGCAAGGAATCTCATGAAACATGAAAAATTGAGAAGTTCAACTGGTGCTTATACAGAACTCGCATTGCTAGAATACTTTGGGGGATTAAAAGAAAAAGCAGTTGATTTGTTGGTCAAGGCAATAAACTCAAGTGGAAAATCTGTAAGGGAAATGGAGATCGAAGAAGCCTTACAAAGTAATTTGGATTTGATTGCTGAAATCACACGGAGCTACCGTGTGTTGGCAGAACTGCACTTGAGGGAGTCGCCGGAAATAGCACTGGCGGTGCTAATTGCACTTGGGAATAAATTCTCCGCGTTTGAGCTTCCAAAACCAAGTAGTCAGAAACCAAACACAAATGCGTTATTGAAGGCAAAGAAACTTTTTGGACTTGTAATGAATTGGCTTGTGCCAACTGTGAAGACGGATGAAGGTGAGATGGAGACCGATACAGAAGATGGAGCCGTTAATTTTGAATCAAAACTCGTGAGCGACAAATGTGTGGAATTTTTATTACAAGATACAAACTTATTAATCGAGTGGACCACTGCCTACGGCCTTTTCCGCTATCTGACTGGGGATTTGAGCAATGCAAGTGAATTGTACAGCAGCGTTCTGGAAAGCGTGAAGCCAAAGGAATCTCTAAGTCGATCGTCAAGATACTCAGGAGATAGTGTGTTGTAAGTAAAAATGATTTTATTTCCAGTTTACTTTGTCTTTCCACTTTGCTACTTTGCAGGCAATGGAAAAGTTTGGTTTATAATTGTAGTTCAGAATCTTGTGTTTAGATGTGATTATGCATCCTGGGTTTCTCTCAGGAGTTTGCTCAGATGATTGCAAGTTTTTTGTATTTCACGTTCCCCACCTGCGTATTAATTAAATTGAAGTTGATCTAATTAATCTCATGTTGCCGGAATCGGAATGTATGTATCAAATGACTTACGAAGTCTTCCAATGATTTCTTCCACTTCTTTTTCCAACTTTAGTTTTGTATCGCTCATGTCAATTAAAGGGACAAATCGCATCGGCCGTCTATGCATAAAATGTCGCTGTGTTTTGGCCAAGTTTGCGCTAACCTATAAAGAATTCATTTGATACAGAATGTTGCACGATTTGGTGCACTGAGTTGATTAGCTTTAAATTTCTAACCATATCTTTTTCAGCAGTAGTGAATGTTTTAAATTGTTTATCCAGATCACTTTGAATACTATTAAGATAACTCGCTTGTTCGATCTCCCGTTTCTTTGCAAGTAATTGTCGCTTTTTAACTTCAAACTTTGCCTTCTTTTCACGAGCTGCCTTTTCCTGAGCTTTCAATTCATTGGTTCTTTGCAAACGGCTGGCCAGAAAATCCCTCTCGTTTCTCCAACTCAAAAGAACTTGTTTTGACAAGTCTTCGATCAAAGTTTTTGCAGTGCGTGCAACAGGTTCATCCTCTTTCTCAAAACTGCAGGTCTCGGTTTCAGCTTGGGTTCTTTCACAGGGATGATCTCGGATTTCTTGATCGAAATCATCATTCAATGAAGTGTGTTTCTCAATAGAGCTGTTAATCAGAATAATTTTTATTCAAATTGAATATTTGTCGTCTTATTTTTTGGTGGGAGTAATTACCCTATCACGTCTTGAAAGAGGTTGTCCTGCTTTGCAGCTCTTAATTTACTCTTCCATGAATCCATAGCTGTGCTTTAAATTCTACAACTTGGCGAGCCGTTGTCCAAAAGCTTGCTTACCTTTATGCGCACAAATACCCGGCATATTTGCATCTCGAACAATTGACCAAACTTTAACAAACTTCGTTTCTGTAGAAATAAGGTGGCAACACATTTCGATCTAAGCGATTATGAGATCTTTTACTATTCTAATCGATTTTTTATTGCATAATTTTCAGTCGCCACCATGTTCGAGAGCAGCTGTTCATCAACTGGTCAAAATTATGTGCCTTGGTGCTGAGCACCAGTCCAATGGAAAATTCTAAATTTCGGAATATTCTGTGCAACGCTTTGCAGGAGTTCCCATCCAGTCCTCCCTTGTTGGTGCTATTTACGGATGTTGAGGTAAGCACTTGATTTAATTAAATCCTGAATAGTTAATATGGGTCGCCATTAATAAAATGCGTATTTAATACGGTATTCATCAGAGTCAGTGCAGCATTGTTGGAAAATTGTGGCGTGTCATGGTCTCAATTGTGAAGCAAGATTCTTCACAGAACACAGTGTCCCTCCACTGGGCTCCACTTTTCATGACATTTGGTCTCGCTCAACAAATAGAAAAGCTCGAAGAGGATGAAAAAATCGGGTTGGATCGATTTGGACTAGGTACGTGCTTTAATCATTCGTGTCATTATAAATTAATAAATTATTCATGTTTTTAACTTGAATAGGTGGTCCAGCTGTGCCCCCAGATACAATATTTTACAAACTGGATGCCCTACTAGCAGCTGCAGAATCTAATACCTTGACGAGGAATGTTCCCCTCATTTGGAGAATTCATTTGAAGCATTTGGTGTTGAGAGCTAATCAAGGGAAGGATGTCATGAGAGCTCGAGCCATCTTCTATGATGCCATTAGCCACTGTCCATCCAGTAAAGCACTCTACTTGGATGGAATCGGCTATTTCCCAGACATGTACTCCGAAATCAACGGACTGTTGACCGAAAAGGGGATCCTCGTCCGACTCCCTAAGGAAGAACTAGATCTTCTCCTGGATATAGACACTGAACTAGAGATGGAGGCACGGGAGGCAGAGTCCAAGAAAAAAGTAATTGCAAAGGCAACTAAAGCGGAGCCAGATGTGATTGAAATCCAAGAAAATCCAACTGCCATTCCTAAGAGCACACGCGTCACGCCCAAAGTACAGGCTAGTCCGCCCAACGTGAAGAAAGCAAACCCAAAAGCAAATGAGGATGACGAAGTACAAGTGTTAAGTGACGGAGAGATAGATGACTGCGAGGTTATAAGTGACTGAAAATCCATTCATATCGAGGATCAATTAATTAGCTTTGCAAGATTTTCTAAGTGGTTCGATGCAAAGTGCTTCTTTTGTTATATGGCATAATGTCATTTAACTTTCATTTCCAAACATACAGTAAGTATTTATTATTTACACAAGAGTGGACGCTGCTGTGCGGAAAGAAAGTTATGCTAATCTATTTTGTTTAGATCCAAGTGTTTAATTGAATTAGAGCTAGCACTTGACTTTCTAGTCGTATTTGCAATAAAATTGTTAAGTCAATTTGACTTCACATGTTTTCTGGGTAATTCACTTTTTAATTGATAATTTTATTTCATTCCTGAAAATATTTTCAAAAATAGAAAAAGACCTTCGGCTTCATAATTTCTCAAAAAATCAGTCGACCAAATTTGAATTATGTTGAAAACTTCGGCGGGAATACTTTATGAAGTTCTGCAACGAGTTTTGCACAATTCAATGCATAATCCAGACGCTCCTGTTTCCTTGCGTAGTCAAATGTGTTTTGTAATTCTGAGCTGGTGATATGGATTTCATTCAGCAAATTAGCAACAATCTTTCGAATTTTGGATTCATCAGAAGTACAGCCCGTCCCCGCATCCACACTGTCTCTCTCTATTGCGTGAAAAGTATTTACTCAAATTAGCATTCATCGTTTCATCCCCCACATTTCCACCTTAAAGAAAAAGATTATGGAGTGTTAATTGGTAACCTGTGTTGTTTGAAGCTGCCTTGTGATGCAATTGCGAATCCCCAGTTGGACCAGGAAAGTTTTGCTCACAATTCACGCAAATGTGTCTTCCCTCCTTGTCTTGCATGATGACATTCTGAAATCATTTAATTTGAAAAGATTTCCACATCAGTTTAATTGCTGTCGTCATTGTGAGGTAAATATTTGACTTTGGACTTTGACGACGTACATTACATTCTGGACAACAATCAGCCAACATTCGGTAGCCTTGCAGGAGCATCTTTCCCATGATTTTTGCGACGTTCACGGATGACTCGTCATTCATTTTAGTTATTTTTGCCTCCATTTGCAAATCGTTGCTCAATTACTCCTACGTTAATAGTTGCAAAACCACACCTCCAATTCCACTGCAAATAAAAGTGAATAGCCAAAATTAGCGAGTCATATAGTTTATATCTCCTTGAAGCAATTAAACGGACCCAAGCAAACCCTGAACCTTTTGTTAGTCATTAATTACATTTTACGAGGGGAAATAAAATTAAAGACTCTTAAGATTATCTCGTCATTCAAATTCGTAATTGTCACTTTGTCCTTGTCCTGGATTGGCTGTTAATAAATAAATTGCTGTGCAATATCCTCGTCTTTAGAAGGTGACTCAGTGAAATAACAATTCCATGCATGGTTTGAATTTGAATTCAAGTTAATATTATAAACGCATGTGCGTATCGTTATAAAGCCATAACACTCCAATCAAGGTTAAAGAAAATAATCGAAAAGAGATGAGGAGTGAGTGATGTGGCTATTTTTGGAAGACCTTTTTTATTAGACATGGCGAGACGATGAAGTGTGCACATTGTTGTACACATTTGTATTTTGAGTTGACTGATTGTATTATTTATGGTAATTTTGAACGTGGAGAGAATTGTATTGGAAAATTACGCAATGCCGTACGCATACAGATGGAGAAATAATAACATCCTTGATCCCACGGCATCAATCATAATTTTAAGACCATCGTTCAGTGAAGTGCTAAACTGAGCCTTTAATCAGTAATTCGACTAGTTTAGTTCGGTTTAAATTAATGAACTCTCAGCAAGCAAAGACCCACCTAAGATCATTGCACCAATTAATGCGCGTGCAATTTTTAAAGAAGCATTGTCGCAGCCGCTGCGTTATCGTTGAAAACTCAATTTGCCTCTATACAAACTACAATGTAAGATTGACCTAATTGTGGTAGGGAAAGAATGGATTGTTCCAATTTGATCTCCATCACATTGAATGCGAAAGGAAATCCTTTCCTCAGGCCCAGGCGTCGGCCAAGAGAATTTGAGAAAGTGCGTGAGCTTAAAACCAGTCACACATGGGGATTCATGAGATGCGCAAAAACTATTTGAGCTTCAAAGAATCCTCATCCACATCTCATAGTATTTATTCCAGTTATTGCGTTGTACTGATAATTGGTGCAAATTGCTGCTGGCGTCTTTGAAAATAGCACAGAAAATCCAAGTCCGAAAACTGCAAACCGCCCTGCAGTTCACCTTATCTCAACGCAGTTAGAAGCGTGTTGGCTATGAGCATACAGTTTTTGATGGTCCACTTGGATTAGAATTCAAGGGCAGAATACATGCAATGACAAAAAACTAAGCCAAGACACCAAAATTTACAATCGCAGATGAAAGATTGTAAGGAACCCATAAAAACCCTTTTGAATCTTAATTATCCAAACATGATCTGTTGAACACAACAACACAAGATGAGCAGTGACATTGATAAGCTTAAACAGCTACGGATACAACACATGTGGACCATTTCAGTGACGAACGAAACTGTTGTTCAATCCATGCCACATTCGTGTTCACTCAACCAAAATCGGTCAAGTCGAAATGCGACACGCATTCCTTTCCATCGCAGTTGTTTTTTTTTAATATTTCCATTCGTTTTGGTATATCCGTTTCACACGGGGAAAATGGATCCGCAGCAAAGACGATAATTTACGTCAAGATATTGTTACGCCTATTGTTATTGAATCCAATTCGTCGTACGTAGGAATGACAATGAGCCGGAACTTTTTTGATGCGCCTGTGCCAAAGGTGATTTTAGGGAATGGCCGTTAGGATTCGACATCCGGTCCCTGTACTGTTATGACGTATTTGGCAGTGGACTACACCCAACGTTGATTACATGACCATTTGATGAAAACTGAATTCAAAGCAAAGCGACCCTTGAGCACAAGTTGAGATCTCTTCTCTTAATGAATCCCCACCACCTTCACCACACCAGCAGCAGCGCAGCGCGGCGTCCCTTGCTCCTTTACTTGCTCAACTTTCACTTACATTACGCGCACGGCTGAAGTTGGATTGGATGCTTCGCAGATCAAAAGTTTTTCCCATTCGCATTAAGTAAGTGAATCAAGGAACTTTGGAGTAGATGCAAGGAAATTGTGTTGGACAAAGTCCTTCACTTATTATTTGGAAAATAGTAAATTGCCAAATACAATTGTATTTAAAAAAATATTTCTACAGTATTTAATATTGGCGGAACTGAACTTTAATACATTTTTTATTACTTATTTTATTGTGAAAAAGTATGAGAGTGCTAGTGACCAGTACATTTTCAAAGTGTTCTTTGCATGACCAGCTACATGTTTTGTAAAGTGAGAGAGGGGCCTGAGGAGTGACAGTGACAAAGTGAAATGACAGCACCATCAAATCAAGGTGAGGGTTAAATCATCATTCAATTTTCCCAAATGAGCAGGAACGCGGGGAAAGAGTCAAACCAATTTTAAAAACACAAATGTAGTCAATGGAAAGCAAAGAAAAAGTCACAACAATTATAGATAGAATATAGAATATTTTGGACAATAATTTCAAACAGAACGGAAACCAGCACATAATTCCAACTAAAATGGATGCGTCCCTCCAGGTTTTATCCAATCCCCACTTTTCCTTACATTAAATCTAGACGTGCCATGAATTAGAACGCGTCAGAATTGGCCTTACACAATTTACACTTGACGCACTGTCAATAATAACAAAGAAAACCGGATGAAATCCCGTAGTCATTCACCCTACAGTGTAGACTGTCCAATTAATTTATTGTAATTTATAATTATGTGGTTTTTCGAATTGAGAGTCAAACCAGGACGAGTGCCAATTTATTGCCAGCCAATTACATTACGTAGACCAAACCCGCCCTTTCTAAATAGCAAAAGTAAGTCAGTGAGTCTATCAGTCAGTCAACTTCCGCGGTAGGGTGCTTATTGGTAATTCATATGCAAAATAAACGGGGTGAGCTCCCTGAGCTCCACTACACTGCAATATAATGTATTACGTAGGATATAAAAACAATCCAAACATGCACACAATCCCCAAGACATTGTCTAACCTATTGCCACTAAGGGAGCAAAGCGTGTGACGACCGTACGTTACGTGCTTGAGAAAATCCCTTGAACAGGACATATCCGCATAGATATTTCTCAGGTGTGCAGGGCACATTAATTGCGAGGAATGCATTTCTTTTGCTCTGCTACAACCACATCAAATACAAAATACACGTCAAAAGGGTTGGATCCAAAGATGCGTCAAATCCCATTAAGTTTGCTGCTCGGAAAGTGAGAGTTGTGCCACGGTTCTCGGGGCATTTAGCACATGGCGATGGCATTTATCTCAAATCCATTTTTACCCCCATTTCTTTATTTTGCAGGAATTAAAATTCTAAATAATCAATCCTCTGTCGACAAATCAAGGGAATTCGGGCAACAATGAAGGTTCCCTTACATCAGTCATGGACTCCCTTCGTATTTCTTTTTCTCTCCTTTATTTCTGGGCTAATTTCTGGAGCCAAAATCCTCATCCTTCATCCGTTGTATTCGGGATCTCATGTCTTGACCTTGAGGTCAGTTGCGGACTCCTTGGCTCAGCGAGGACATCAAATCCAAATCATACGATGGAAGGACTCACACATGTTTCCCGCTCAAAACAATGCAAATGTGAGTGTGATGACACTCGCCATGGATAATAGTCGGGGACAATTTGCATTTCTCACTCAAGAGAAACGAGCTGCTTTTCAAGTGAGGAATTTGACATACTCAAAAGTGAATTTGGATTCATTGGTTTATCCATGTGCAATTGAGTTAACAAAAAAATGTCGCGTTTGATGATTTCAGGTGCCATTTGATATCCTATGGAATTCAGGACTGAGCATTCAATCCGTTTTGGAAGTTCACAGAGCATTTCCCTTGATGGGGGCTCAATGTGAGACTTTGATGTCAAATAAGAAGTTGAGGGATCAGATGAGGGGCGAGAAGTATGATTTGGCAATCATCGATATTATTTACAACGAGTGTGGACTCGCATTGCTAAAGCATCTCAAAATCCCCACTGTTGGCTACTGGGCTTTTCCTTTCGGTAAGCATGTTTACAATTTCGGGTGAACCAGTTCTTTTAAACTAATTTCATTGCAAGTGAACCAAAATCAATACATAAAAGTATGCATAAATGCATGACAAAAGAAAATGATTGAGAAACTGCACTCTCAAAATTAAGAGAAAGGGCAGCAAAATATTAAAATAACTATTTCCACTTGTATGATTCAGAAAATGATTCCCACTTAAATGTGCCATCAATTAATACACAAATGAAAAATTGGCATGCTTTTATACTCTGCTGTGTAGCTCATGCCAAGAAATGAAAAAAAAAATTGAATGAAGAAGTGGATGTAAAATCACAAATCAGTGGATGCATAACGTACATACTAATGTCCCACTATTTTTGTCCAGCCTCCGGAGAAGCGGACTACACGACAGCTTTCCTCCCGCCATCCCATGTGCCCACATTCCTGTCAAAACTGGGCCAGGAAATGACATTCCTGGAGCGAACCTACAACACACTCATGAAGATCGGAAGTCATTTGATGATGTTCCTCCACTGTACAATAGTGGACTCCGTCGTTCAAAAACATTTGCCGGGAACGCCTCATCCATTCCAACTCCTCAAGGATTTGAACGGGATGCTCATCAATACGGACTACGCCCTCGACTACCCCAGACTCCTCCCACCCTCCTTCATTAATGTGGGTGGGATGCAGATCCGGAAACCACGCCCACTGCCAGATGTAAGTGTAATACTACTACCCCATATCACAATTGTTAACTTTGAAATGACAAGTGATGGATTTGTTGTGTTGAAGGATATCCAAGAATGGATGGATAGTTCCGGAGAGCATGGGATCGTTCTCTTCACAATGGGATTTATTTTCAATCCTAAAATCGTACCAAAGAAACTAGTCAATGCTTTTATGGTGGCCTTCAGTCGCTTGCCTCAAAAGTTTTTAGTCAAATTTGAAGGGCCCGTGGACTTCATCCCGGCAAATGTCAAGGTCCTGGATTGGATACCTCAACAGGATGTATTGGGTATGCACAGCAATTCACAATTTTATTCACACATCACACACAGCATTATTGGCAATATGGTAGATGGGTAAATGGCATTAGCTATTCACTTTCATACCCATGTCGTCTAAATCGCCCTCGTACTGCATTTTCCGAATCCCTTCAGTTGGTATGCCATTTGTGTACATCAAAAAATGGAGGATACGGAAACTAAGTTTCCGGCTATGTCGAGTCAACTTTTGTTGTTGCTTTGTAATCTGAGACAAGGTGGAGAGTTTTGAGCATAAAAATAAAATGAACCGAACGGCATCGAGACGGGAGAATTTCCAAGGTGCACGTTATACAACGGGCACGCCTGCTAATACCCGGAACCACAGCACAGCAAGCACAAACAGTCCTACAAATAACACAAAGAACTGGAAACCTCAATCTATTTAGCCAAAAAATGTAACTACCATCAATTAACTCTACTCTACTTTTGTGAATTCCAGCACATCCAAAGACCAAAGTATTTTTAACCCATTGTGGCCTTCACGGGGTGATGGAAGCGATTTACTACGGAGTCCCAATGGTGGGGATGCCGATTTTCATTGATCAAGGGGACGTGCTAATTAAAATGAAGGAGAAAGGGATCGCCGTTGGATTCAACAAAGACAATGCAACCGCAGAAGAAATCCACGCCTCCCTCTCAGAAGTCCTCTCCAATCCCAGCTACAAACGAAATGTGAAACAACTCTCCGTCCTCATGAGGGATGTCAAGGAAACTCCGCTGGAGCGAGCAATTAATTTCCTGGAATACTTGATCCGTCACCGAGGGGCGGAGCATTTGAAGATCCGAAGTGGACATTTGAATGCGGCCCAATACTTTTGTTTGGATTCGATTGCAGTCATAGCTCTTGGAATGACAGTTATCATGTACGTGAATTACCGGCTAGTGAAATTTACAGCCAAGTGTGTGTACTCAAGGACGATACAATTTTTCACGGACAAATACATGATGGACTCCAGGCCAGGAGAGATCCAAGTCATTCTTACCAAAAAAGTGGCTAGTTTTGCAAATAACATTTCAGAACTGACGAATCAATGCACCGACTCCGTCCTTCATAATTATGGAGAGGAGAAGAAAATTGTGTGAAGGGAAAAGTGTGTTTAAATGTGTTACATTAGTAACTTAACTAATATGGCGGTTTTGCCAGTATTTTGTTTTGCTGGATTGCCTTCCCTGTGTTGTCTATCCGAGAACCTTTTCAAAAATAAGCGGGATAATTTTATTTATTAGTAAATAAAAAATTCAGAGCAATGATTTAAATCAATGTCTGATTGCCTTCCCTGTGTTGTCTATCCGAAAACCTTTTCAAAAATAAACGGGATAATTTTATTTATTAGTAAATAAAAAATTCAGAGCAATGATTTAAATCAATGTCTGAATAGAAAAACCTGAGGTCAACCAGATTGTGCCATGCCTATATACTCCAAAAATTACCTTCTTTTCGTCTTGTGCCACTTTGTTGAAATTGTTGAGAGTTAGACTCCGGCCGCGGCCCGCAAGGTTTGATGACAATGAAAAATAACGGGAAATTAAGCAAAGGCAAAAAAATGAGCTCTAATGAGCTGCTGGCGGTAGGACCGGGACGTGGATGGATCCTCAAAAGTTACACAACACATTTAACATGAGCAGCACCCTTGCGTTAAGCTAAAGCACTTTCAACATTAATGCTACA
Source organism: Orthonychiurus folsomi (assembly GCA_036851895.1). Classification (NCBI taxonomy): domain Eukaryota; kingdom Metazoa; phylum Arthropoda; class Collembola; order Poduromorpha; family Onychiuridae; genus Orthonychiurus; species Orthonychiurus folsomi. Next base: position 1,092 of record JAAXYW010002571.1, on the reverse strand, counting down.
CGGCACATTATAATTTAGAGAAATTTGATTTTTAGCATTCCTAAAGGTGATCGAACCTGAATACCCTTGGCCGTCGTCGTGCACGGTATTTAAACAATTTTAAGCTCACATTCTTGCCAATATTAGTCACATTTGAACGATATTGTGGATTCTGACAAAGTTTCGTTTGCAACAAAGTGCCCAACATTATGATAGTTGTGTATTGTATGTATGCATAACGTTGGACATATCCTTTCTGGACGAATCCGACGTCGGAATGTGCAGTGTGAAAGTGAGGCAAGGTCTCAATAATTCCTCCAGATTTTAACCAGAGCAAGTCTGGTCCACCAAATCCCTCTCACAAAGACATTCCGAAATTTCCCTCATACATAGTTTAAATCAGTGCCGAATGAAAGAGACTCTACTTTGAATTTTACGTCGAGGGAATTCTAGCCCCATTCAGGTGCAACAGGCGCAGGCGGCCGCCTCAGGAAAAACAATTTCTTAAACCTAAGGCACTAGACTTAATATTACAGTCGCCAGGCAGCTCGAAGCAAGGTACACGATTAGATGCACCTGCATTAGTCCGCACGATACATTGGTTTGGGTATCAGATTAACAGGAATCAGCACCACAGAACCACGTCGAATGGCTTAAAGTTGTGTATTTTAATTTATTACTAAAAAGCCAGAGCCAGGACCAGAAGTGAAACCGTCACCGCAGAATCGTTTAAATCTGTTGATCGCTAAAACAAAAATTCCAAACTCATCTAGTTTGGATTCCATCCCTTTATCTCAGTATGCTTGACACGTCCATCCTCCCCTCCCCAGCCACAAACTCCAATACTTGGAGTAGGACTGCAATTAAAAAGCCATAAAACCGCTTACGGATTTCATAAAAGTTGCAAGCTGTGTGAAACAGAGGACAGTTTCATCGTAATTCGTAAAAACAAAAGGATTCTGTCTACATGCTCCAGTTTATGAACTGTCAACGAAGACATGTGAGTGCGGGAATTCTAGTTTGTGAGCGCACATCCCAAGTCAAGTGTAAACTCGAACAGATTCAATTCTATATAGTATTTCTAATCTATACCCAATGATAGTCTAGATTCTA
>JAAXYW010002570.1:0-14738 GCA_036851895.1 Orthonychiurus folsomi | reverse complement strand
CTGAGCACAGTACATAGCAACACAAAAAAAAATGAAGCCTTGCGCGGAAAAGGGCCCCATAATTTTTGCATTTTTTGATTACATTTTTTTGTCAACAAACTTTTCGAAAAAATTTGTAAATTCTGCTCAAAATTAGAAAATCCCAAATGTCTTATGGTGACCAACTTTAGAATCGTCAATAAATTATCATTAGTGTAGCTAGGGAGAATTCCCAAACTGCTTATGGCGGTTTACATTACGCAAACAATTTTGTATCGAATTTTGGCTTGAATTAAAGTCGGTTGCTAAGAGCAACAAACCCCCTTTTCAGGTAAAAATTATGGGCCCTATTTCCGCGCAAGGCTTCAAATATCTACCTAAATTTCTGATCCGATTAACCACCAAATCACATGACACATACTAACTATAACTAAATTTTAGATTAGTTTAACAAAATCAATCCGCCAAATTATAGGTATATGGGGACACAAAAGACGAAAGAAGTCGAGGCTAACGCTACGCCTACAAGTCCAAATTCCTCCTTCTATTGGAAGCGAACTCTCTTCGACTGAGAACGGGTTGATTCGTCAAGGACGACGAATGTGCCTCCAATAAGGGCGGAGTCCAAATGGCCTACCACTGGTGTGAATTTCTTCGGTTGACCCTTCCGCTTCCTGAGAACAATCCGCGTTTTGGGTTTGAGTTGTTGTTGCTGTTGCCGGAGCCTCAGATTCTTTCTCTCAAGGGCATGGACTTGGCGCTTGAAATGTGTCACACCAGCAGAGCTCTTTATCCACTTAGTATTCAAAGTGTTCCTTTCCTGTTGCAAGGCAGCTTTTTCCTTCAACACAAGACTCAATTCATCCGCGAGGGCATTTATTTGTATAGAATCCTGGATGGAGCTCCGGCTCACGGCAAGGAATTTGTTCTTCCAGTAAGATTCTGCATTACTCGCCCTCTCCAAGGAATTATTAAGTTTTTTCACCGTCAGAGTGAGAGAGGTTAGTGGGGTACATCTGTCTTCCAATTCCTGAACAGCCTGATACGTCTCCTCACATTTGTCCTCTGCCATGGATAACCTAGCCTGGAATTTAAAAAATATATACTTGGTTATGTCCAATAGATAGGCAAATACCCAATACTAAACCCCCATGCTAAATCCACATATCACACAATAGTGTATTTCACACTGGGAGAGAAAATGGATCTCACCATCAACTGGTCAATCTTCTGCTGGATTGACATCGAGTCAGCTTTTTCATTCACTTCCTTCAGATGACGAGACGTTCCAATCTTTTCAGGATTCCTCGCATCAAATTTGTCGAAATCGTCCTCCACCGTCGCCGCTGTCCAGCTGTTCTCAGGGGGAGACACTTCAACAGCATTGGGCCGGCTGGGTATCTGCTTGGGGGGTCTGCCCCTCTTCTTGGGCGGTGTGGTAGAGACCGGAGGAGCTTTCAAATTAGCAAATTCGTTCATTTCCTTCAGATGACACGACGTTCCAATTTTCTCAGGATTCTTAGTGTCGAATAAGACGGAAATGTCGTCATCCGTCTCCGCCGTCATCATGTCCTCCGGGGGACATTCTTCAACAGCATGGGATGGACTGAGACTGGGTGTCTGCTTGCGGGGTCTGCCCCTCTTCTTCGGTGTGGTGGAAGTGGAAACTGGAGGAGTTTTCTCGATCTTGACCTTCGGAGAACCGGTGCAGTGCAAGTTGCGGTGCATATTGAGTGCGAAGATATTCACGCCAGTCCAACCGCAGGCTTTGCATTCGAATTGTTTGGGAGGCGGGGCTGGGGCTCCTTCCCCGATGTCCTCAAAGATGGTTTCGGAACCTGGAATTTTAATTTGATTAATAATGATGCAACATTAAAGTACTTATGATGTATACCAGCAGATTTGATAAATGCATGAATGGCCAATATTGTTGGAGTAAAATGAAGGATTGATGATAGCAATGAAAAGTTAACAACTAAAGGTGGGAATATAAATGTCAAGAAATTATCATTGGGGTACCTTGGAAGAATTCCCAACTGATATGACATTTGGCAGATGTCTTGAAGAATTAAACTGCACTAATTTGAGGCATTACAAAAGGCTACATACCCCTTTTAGGGTAAACATGCTGGTCCATTTTGCCTGAGATGATCACTTAATTGATAGCGTGGACTTACCCCCCGTGAGCTTCTCAGCGGCGATGACAGCCGCCCTAAAGTTCTTCAAATCCTCGCCATCCTTTCCGCTACTGGCCGTGAAGTAGCCTGAAAAAGCAAAACAGCACAATCAATTGCAATTATTATCCAAAACATTACATTCATTATTGCTGAGTTCTTACTGAGCCCTTGTCGAATAAATTTGATCTTCCTGTCCTCTTGGTAGTCCGTCATTTCCGCCAACTTTGACTTTTGGATGACGTAGCTGCAGTAATGAAAATTTGAACAAAAATACATTCATTGCACACATACTAAAATGCTCCAAACTATATTTAAATATCAACTTACTAGGTGCCCTCATTAAACAAATTGACGACGGCAAGTGGTTCATTCCGGTACCCTTTAAGCAAGTCGGGTGGAAAATCCTCGACGACTTGTCCGGCCAACCAAATCTTGCTGACTTTTGCCCAAACTACAGTGCCCGGGGGGTAAGGGGTACCCAGTGGTTCTGATTCAGACATAGTTTCCAAAAATCAAACTTCAAATTCAAAGTAAAATTAAAGTCAATTGCGAGTGGCTCGTTTCTTCGTGCAGTCTCACTTAGGGATTCGGAAATTTCCGCTCGCCTGAAGTCCATGCACACGTTGCCCCTACACCCGGCTCGACGTCATAGCTGCGTGTAAAGCCAAAACTAACAGTTCATTTTGCAAAATGGTTGAAACGCCAAACGCCTATTCAACATACTTGCCCTACAACCCTAACAAGCTATACATACCTGTTATTTCATGTAATTAACTATTAACTGAATCCGCTAATTATTTTATTTCTTACATTACCAAAATGTGTTGTATGGGATTTCTTTGGACAGGTACCCAATTCAACAAGGCATTTCCACAGTGAAATTTCTTCTTCTTTGCAAATTGCTACTTCATGCCTGGTTTTGTTTTAAAACAAAACCGAATATATTTTTTGTCATATTTTTTTGATAGGTATTTTAACATAAATGAGTTGCAACTCCTAAGTTCCTTTAAGTTTTGGCAAGGATTTTCACTTTTTATACGTTAAAGCCCTTTGTACATGCAATCAAAGTGACGTAAACGTGATTGCTGCCACAACTTAACTGCTTGAATTTATTGAGGTAATTTCCGTTTTTGTGGTGTCAATGCTCTCAAATTAGGGAATTCCTAAACAAAACCGCCAGTCATTTCCTTTCCATAAAAATTCCTACACAGTTGACTAGTAATTTCCAGTTGTAGTATTGCTCCCGCCACAATCATGGCATCTACATCTTGGCTGATATCCACTTCGGAAATGAAGCCAGGCAGTTCCGCAATAATAGGCGGAAATATACTAGCTTTCTACATAATTCATTACAATGCAATATTTATAATATTAATTTCATTGATATCATCATTGCTCGTCATCATTTGGACAGCCATGGATATGTGGGCTGGACGGCGGGCAAACAGGGAAACGGATTTCTCCCTCCGATTCCCACTATACTTGGCGTTGTCGGATTTTCTTTGGGGGGTCTCACATTTTACTGATCATATGTATGTTATTACATCCCAGAAGTTCCCGGCGGAAGGACTGATCCGAACATTTCTCAGTGTTAATCTCTACTTCTTCTTTGGGTACGGTTTTACTTTAGTTTTTTCCGATCTACGATCTTATTTGACTTCTATGGTTGTTAATCTCAAAGGTATCAGCAAATCATGCATGCTAGCTTGGCCGCCTTTATGTATTTGAAAGTGGTTCGCCAAAAGACAATGGATCTGGGGATTAAGGAATGGCGCCTTCACCTCTTCTGCATTTCTTTTTTGGGAAGTACATCCGTTCTGTTTTATTTATTGGGCTCCTTTGGCTGTTCTGGATACTGGTAAGTATGTAAAGTTAATTGTGAAATAATTGTGGCAAACAAAACACAATAACTTGAAAATAGGTTTCTGGAGGACAGAACCCCGGGATCCATTCCAGGGCTCATTCTAAGCTTCACAATAGCAATTGTTTGTACCTTAAACGCCTTGTGCACAACAGTCGGCTATCATCAGATTGACAAAAAAGCCAATGCACAAAAAAATGAAGCCAACTACTACAATTTTGTATCCAGTGTTACAACTGGGGTCGCAGTTTCGGGCAACTATTCCAGATCAACTGCCACACGTTGTTTAACAATATTTTTAAGAAATGCTGTTTGCGTGTATTGTCCATTTGCTCATGCTGTTCTTGCATGGGCATGGGCAATTCAAAATGTATTTGGGGTTATTGAACCCTTGACGGCTTTCTTAATTGTTGTCGTGGCAAATAGCAGGGGTTGGGCGAATGCATCTGGGTTCTTCTTAAATGAGAAATTGAAAATGTCAAACGTCGAGGTTTATTTTAGAAATTAAGTCAAATCTTGAACTCGGCATTAGTCAAGTTGCAATGATGAAATGAGATGGACGCTCTGGTATGTTTTAGTAAATCCCCACAAATGGCTTTGATTCTAATGATAATTTCAATAGAGTAAAAATGTTGAATGCAAACTTAACTATACAGCATACTCGGAATCGTGTTTTCTAACTTTTAACACAAAATACCACCGAGGCGTTTATAAGCAAATCCGGGATGAGCGAATCAGTAAACCATACTCAGCTACTCAGCTCATAGCAAGAACAGCGAATTGAACAATGACCTAAAAGTTGGTTAAATAGAAACGCTCGGCTCTATTCGGTATAATACGCGAACTAACGTCTCACCATTATTGCCATGCACCATAATTATAAAATGCCTTATTTAGAGTGTTTGCAACTTCTTGGAAAAGCCGCCTTTTAAATTATACAAGGTTGATTGACCAGTTCATCGCAAAAAGCACCTGCATTTATGATTTCAAATTAGGTCGCAGTTCCGCACTAATAATGTTGTCAAAGCTGTCTTGTGAAGCCCACATTAATTAAGTGTGATGTGTTAATTATGTATTACCTACTTAATTACATTAAGCGGGCCGAGCATTGTCTGACTACATCATCAGCATAGACTGCGCCCTTAGTGTGTTCCAGTGCAGATTATCTGAGAGCTATCATGGATTTCTTTCACGTTTACCAAAAATATTTTTCGACGTCTACAAGTGTAGGGTGTTGTGCTTACACCACAGATCCTGACTACCAAAGTATAACTCCTATAAAATCCGGCAAATCCTACTACTTCTTCATGTTCAACTTTTGCTTTAGCATATACTTGACGGGAAGGTCAATTATCATTTTTACTTGTGGAATGTTGTCACCAGAGACGTCAGTAGTTGAGTGCGTTATGCAAATAATGTATATTTTTGTCACTTTTCTTCTTAACATCATTGCATTCCATCATGTTCGGCACTATACCGAGACGGCAGAACTGGCTACAATTCTAATCAAAATGGGGGATCAATTATCAGGTAAAAAATTCAATTTGTCTAACTAGTCTAGCACAAAACATACTGTATCTATTGCGAATTTAATTATCAACATCTCGTCTCCTCTCAAAGGGGCAAGGCAAGAGCTGGAGGCCACTTCTTTGGTATGGAATAAATACGGGAATATTGTCCTTGCTTGCATTAAACCATCAATGGTCCTTGCACTCGTAATTATGTCGGTTCTTTACTCTTCGTGCCCACGCCTGCCATTTTTCTTTCATTTCTTAATCCCGAAGCCACCTGATGGAGACCTTGTACCTAGCGTTGATGGCATCGGCATCTACAGCTATATAGCAAATATAATGCTTGCACTCCCTGATATTTATTCACTTCCATATGGATGGAGCACACTACTGACCTATGACATCCTGATGTTCCTCATTTCGACACTCATCATCCTAATTATAACCCAATAAACACAACAGCTTATATTCAGTACATAAACCGCACGGTTTTTTTCGTAATGAAATGATGCGGATTTGCCCCTTATTTCCTCACAAAAGTAATACAATTTTGGTGTGCTGATTTCGCACGGTTTCCATACTGATAAATCATTCAGGTAATAGACTGCATGAATACAGTACTGAAAACGTAAGGAGGTTCACCGAATGACACCCGTGCTGAAATGGTAAGGAAAATGCACTGCTCCAGCAATTTCAGCGATGCAGTTTCAGTATGAATTCCGTATTGGTATGGTGCAGAAGAGGTACAGTATCAGTGATACAATTTTCAGTATGCATTCGGTGCGGAAATGGTAAAGAAAATATGCGATTTCGACGCTGCATTTCTCAGTGCATTTTCTGTGCTACATATTTATTGATCTTCTAATAATACTAAACCCCATATAGTTCTTATGCGTTTTAAATTTTCTACAAGTTTTATGAATGTAAATAATTGTGTATAGCATGTAGCATAGATACAAATATTCAAGGTAGCACATATATATAATTACAACTTAGAATTGCACAAAGGAACACAGAAATATCTTGTTTTAAATGGTAACATTACGCACTTTTTAGCGAAATCTGACAATCTCAGAGTTAACACTTTTTTCAAATTACTACATATATAAATTCCAAACATTGAACGTCTGCAAGGATAGCATTTGGCTTTCTTTGCTCTGGAAAACATTCTAACATCGTATCTGTCTAAGGCATCGTAACATTTCTGCACTACACACATTCTTTCATTAACCGTCAAATAGCAATTATCTGCATGTTTAGAAGATATGACTCGACTACCAATACTTTTTACAGACTTGTTATAGCTAGCCACTGACTCCAATTAGTACAATCTGTGTACAACTTGTGTTCAGAAATCCACGTAGTTGGCACAACACAAAACCGATTCTCACTGACAAAATTTACCACCGAAAACGGTTTGACTTTTGATTTTGGGGAACGTAGACAGGGTGCTGGAGAACTATCCACTGCAGTCACAAAGAAAAAATGAATTATTTTGTGGATTAACGGTTTTGGGAAGTGCCTTTTGGCGCTCAATCGCTTGTGTATCAATATGCACAAAAACTGTACAGAATTCGCATCGCGTATTGCGTACTGCAGTATGCCGCGGCTCGCAGCACAGTTTAATTATTGAATTCGGCATCACTCGGCATGATGAACTAATGTGTGCTGTTTACGTATAGCTAACGTGAAACCATTGCCATTATGCGCATTGCCGCACGGAAACTGTACGGATTTTTGATGTTCTTCCTCCGCATTGAAATCTACTGTACATAAAATGTACGTATTCAACAATGCATTATCCACTACGGAAAAACTTGTGCTGAAATATCATGAAATATGTACTGCTAAATTCCGTACATATGTTTTCAGTGCGTTTTCAATAGCAAGCAGCATGGGTGCAGTACGAAATCCGCATTTGTGTTTATTGGGCATGTGCTCCTCCCAGCGAACCGGGATCAAAGTAATGCTTGTAATTACCCATTTATCATTTTCATTTGCCTTTTATTAACTTCATTCAAATTAATATTTTATGTTTTGTAGATGTTCGGACTTCGTTCGTTTGTTCTATGTATGATCAAAGCGTTGCGGGCATAGTATTTTTTGTATTTTTTTAATTTGGCGGTTTTGGCGGGTTTTTACACGTTTGGCCAGGGATTACATTTTAAGTTGTTTAAATAACTGCGCTCTTGCTTGTTAATGCACCGAAGCATTAAATGTCCAAGACTTTTTATATTTTTAATTTGGCGGGTTTAGCAGATTGCGGAATTGACACAATTCTCTTTTTGAAATTAGCGGGTTTGGCGTTTCTGACCATTTGTACATTCTAGGACTGCGCGTTGATTCTAAAAGTAGATTCCAATTCCCATTTCTACTGTTTTTCTTAACTCGGCAAGATTGGCGGGTTCAGATGGTTAAGCTGTTTTATTTATTCTAGATGATTTTAAAGCCACCGCCAGGGTGGTAAAACTTCATTTGGTATTTTTTGAAATTTTTCTGAGTTCGGCGGTTTTGGCGGGATGTGCAATTTTTAACACTTGGTGGGCATTTAAGACGCTTTGCTGGTTCTAAAACGCTGTTATTTTAAAATTTTATTTCATTTTTCACATTTGGCGGGTTTGGTGGGTTTCAAAAATTTGGCAGTTTTTGGTGTGAGAAACTTCGCTGATCAAATTTGGCCGAGTTTTTCCAAAATTGATACCGGCGGGTTCACTAGGCAACGCCGGAGTAAAGTCAAGTGACCCACTCTCTATAAGTCAAATTATGACTTTTGGAGATGACTTTTGAGTGCCTTTTTTTAACCATAATATGACCAATTTCGACATTTGTCAGGGCCAAACACTTTATTTTAAATAAGAGAGATAAGAGAAAACAAAAATGAGTACCATACAAAATAATTTCCCCAAACCTAGTATCACAAAAAGACAATATCATTTCCTAAACACGAATAGCTGAGCTTCTGAAGATTTGGGGAATGATGTTGGAGCGCGCTTGATTTTAACACGTAAAATCCCATAAGGCCAGGCCAAAAATTGACTTTGCCAAATTTTCGGAGATAGGACAAAAAAAAGTACCTCGTTTTAACAGGCAAGTTTTGACTAGGTTCATGTCAGGGGACCCCAAAGTGTCCAAAAAAATCGGTCCCGGGTCAAACCCCACGGGGCATGCCGCGACCATCCCTAGTTAGTTGTATCCGTCCTTGAAAAATATATATAATCAAAGGCTTAATTCTTCCAGGTTTATGAACACCTCAAGAAACAAAAAAGATTCCACGTGGAGCGAATGAAATATGGAGGAATAACATCCGGGGCTACAATAATTCCAACATTCACATCCGAGTTTGTCCTTTTCATTACCTTCAAAAACGGCAAAGTCAAGGCTGAACAAGAGCTTCTCTTATGTTTACCGGAAGTCTTAGAAGTATTCTCCGAAGAACTACGTGTGTTGTCAGCCGCAGAAAAGAACCTTGACCTTTCCCACATCCAAATACTAAATTTTACTTCCGTTTTCTTCTCAAGTCAAGGTCATTATTTCAATTTGATTCCAGCCCAAAGTTTTTTGGAGGGCCGAACACGGGATGAAAGATACGTGGCAAATTACAATCGAAAACAAAACCTTGCCGCAATTCAGCAAATCGAAGATTACATCAAAATCACTTCTCCGGATGTATCAGGCCTTGTATCACAAATGTACGCATCAAGTATGTGTGAATCCCACACACTTTATTTTGAAGATCAAACCTATTTGGCTCATGATTTGATCCGACTTTGCAAATTTTGGAATAATAGTTTGGAAATTGAGGAATTCATACCAGGTCGGGACTATGCCATTTCATTGCTGGCCGTTGCGGCAGCAAATACTACTGGTGGATCCTACATCATTCAATCCTTTCATTGCTTTTTGTACCAAATCCGACATTTTGATGATATTGAATGTGATTTGATAAATCCTGATGGGACGATTAAAGCAGGAGTCACAATTTGGAAACCACCAAGGCCAATCATAGTCGATCCGTTTAATCCTTATGCTAATTTGGTGGATCATTTTTCCTTGGCTGCTAGAAATGCTTTGAAGGAGTTTTCTGCACAAACTCTTGATCGTCTCACCGAATTTGAGCAGGGGAATTGCACTTTAAAGGATCTGCTATTACCCCGGCCAATGAAGTTGATTTTGGTGAAGGAACCGCTGTTGCCGTTGAAGAATTTGCTGATTACGATTATTCAAAATAAAAAGATTCCGGATGACGAAGCATCGCCCGACAATCGTTGGAATTTTCAGACTCTGGAAATTTCGACAGCAAATTTGCAACTTCTTGGGCAAAGACTCACTAATATGATAACTATAGCATCATCGGACTTCTCACCTGCAAAAGATGTGCATGAGGCTCTCCAAGATTATATATTGGCCGTCGTGCCTTCTAATGAAGTCAACATGATAACAAAACTTCGACGAGTGTTCGCGGCGAGAGTGAAGCGTCGGAAGAAAGATTTCCGCCATGAAGACGCGGATGCAACTATTTTGTTAAACTATTCAGTTTTCAATTCAGCGGTAGTGAGCTTCAAATGGATAAGCAATTAAATAAATCTAATTTTTCATTTTGGAGCATCGAAAATTAAAATTAAATAAGATAAAGTAGTATACTGTTAAATTTTACTTGCCGTTTCATTGTTTCATTCTCCTGTTATTAATTAACTATTTACCTGTTACTAGTTGAGTGGTTGCATGGAAGAACTACTGATCCAAATTGTAAACAAATTTTGAAATTTCAAACATAAACTAACTTGTAGTTCATTATTGACTAATTAAAATTTCAAGTAAGCGTAATGTGAAAGTTGCCATAAGGAATTCGGGAATTTTGTGTGTTGGTTGCCATAAGCAATTTAGGAATTTGTAATGTTAGCTCCCGTAAGGGGTTTGGGTTTTGGCAGTTTTTTGTGACTTTTGCATTCAAAAAATTTCCATAGAAACGAAACCTGCCCATATATAATCCTCTGGCGGTTTTTTTGCAGCGAATGTTTATGCATGACATATGTATATATGGCATATGCATATAAACATTCTCCCTTCCATTTGTACTTCCGTTCCGAAAAATGGCAAGCCTTGCGGTGGTCCAAAGCAGCTTTGCCAGGAAATGATTTTGAGCAAAGTTTGCAAAAGTGTGGCTTCTCTCCCGTATGAGATGAAGGAGTGCATTAAAAAATGACTCGTCGCTGTGAGGGACATTATTCACAAGTGTAAGGTTTAACCAAATGATTTGGCACAAATTTGGCATTACTAGTTAATTTTAGTTTAGTTTAGTTAATAATGTAAATGGAATTAAGAAGATTAATACTGCATTGGAAAAAGTACGGTAGAATTTCGAAAATTTCTTTGTCTGGTGAGCACGCCTAGCGGTGGCCTTGCCTCGAAATCCAGTCGCAGTGCAGTGTGGCTGCAGTGCGCCGTACCGTGCGTCATTCCACTTTTGGCTGTGGACTGGGAAGGTTGTGCGCTAATCGCTCCGCTTATCAGGTTCAAGCGTCATAGTACAACCACTATAGCCAATTTGGTTGGGTGTTCAATAGGATCCAAGGGTATCCAATAGGGATACACACCCAAGTTGAAGGATCAAAAACCCCTTGCAAAATCGAGGTAAGGCATTATAAAATATTCGGATTTTGAAACGCTAACATTGAACAATTGGGTTTCAGTTATGGAAGTCAAGGCAGCTGCAGTACTGGCGACCTGCCCCGGCTACGACAATGGTTAAATCCAGGACTACTTGGACTCATTTCCATACTACGTTAAGGGAGGAGTGGAAGTGGAAAAAACCGCCGTTTCCTTGGTTCTTGGTCCTTCCGCGGTAAGCTCGTCAGGGTTCAATTTAATTAAAAATAATTTTAGAAAGGTAAACTTTAAATGCGGTATAAATTTTAAATTATTTTTTCTGTCTTTTCACGTGGATGACGAAGCGGAGGAATCCCAGTTATTGTAGATTATAATGAACTCATTATAACTGTCTGTGACACAAAACTGGATGACTTTCCAATTGACCATTTCCAAAGTTATATGGAGCAAAAATTAATGTTGAACGCTGGAACATTCAAGCGGAAACTACACACTGCGCACCGCCAGGTCGGATGACAACTGCTGCTTTCTAAGAGCCGTGGCGTACCACAGGGAGTTCTTCGAACACCAACAGCTCCAACTCGGCTTCACGGAAAAAGACATTGCGGATATTTTCAACCAAGTCCAAGTAATTTTACAATTACCGACCAACTACAGCTATTTAAAACCATAAATATGAGTTAAAAATAATTTATATTGTACAAAACTATTAAAAGTTTAAATTATATTATAGATTATAATTGTGTTATATTATAATGTTGGCTAATGCAGGTTATAATGTAATAACTGCGCACCGAATTGTCAGATTTTAAGATATTGTAAGCATAATATATTTTTCTATAACATATCAAAAATCCAGCCACGGCACTGACAGACGACGCTTTAAAAATTAGTTTTACCTTTAAATTAATTTTGTTTCTAGCATCAGTCCCAATTACTATAGCAATCCGGCAGATGCAAACATAATCAATCATCTCTCCAGGGCCTTTGTCTTTGATTTGTATTGCTGGCTTAATTTCACACTTTATCTCATGCTTCAAGTGTTATTGTGCTCGGTATTTTAGTATTTTAAGGCTTTATTTTGACCAGGCCGAGGAGCCCAATCCAACGGAGCCCAAACCTTCTAACCGCAACCCCTATTCCTTGGACCCAACTCTCTGGTATCAAACCCTAAGCCCTCGGACCTCAAACCGTTGGTTAGCAAACCCTCCTACCGCCAGCCCCTGCATTTCAACGCCTTGGACCGGAGTTCCTCTGGCACCAAAAGTTTTAGACCCCAAGCTTTCCGTCCGGAAGCCGGGGAGCTTGGGGTCCCGGGTTCCTCGGCCAGAACCCTCTGCCAGCGAAACCTGGTGCCCAGCTCCTTGTAGCAATATCCCACATAAACCAAACCCTCTAGCTAACTCCTCTCTGACCCCAATTGAACCTCACTCTCTCCGGTCCCATACCCTTTGGCCCCAAACCCTCTGGCTGATATAGGCACAAAATTGCACAAATGACTCGTCATTGTTCATCACATCGCCAAACTCAGACGACTCAGATATACTCTAATGTCAAGAGTCAGATCAACTGGTTACCTGAACAAGGTTCTTCAACACATCCTCCTGATAGCAATAGGGTGAACCAAAATAACGGGCACCTTATTAGGTTACTGAAATGTTTCCAGAAAATAAAAAAATATCCTCAAACTTGAAATTTCATCTTCTTCCAGACCCTTTTGGTTCCATCAAGATCAGCCAACTCGACGTTACAGAAAGAATTATCAGAAGGTGCCCGCTTTTTGGTACACCCTGTATAACATTTCACATGCTCAGTTTATCTTCCATTTTAACTAAGGTCAATGCTATAACTCAAAGGTTAAAGGTCAGGTCAACTCCTCTCCTTTCCCCTTGGTCAATTGTTACAATCGGATCGGAATTCCTGCCCCTGGGTCCCGTACTTTGAATATTGTCTCCGGGTGCTAATAAATTGATCTGTTCTGTAACGGATCACGCAGCGGAACTTATCGTCACTACCAGAACACTACCGACTAAACCCAATGCGAGGATTACCCCCAAAGTTTTAAGAATTATTTTGCATTTCTGTTTTGTGTCTCGATTTTTGTTAATAATGTGAGTGGAATCTTGAACGGGAATCGCACCGTATGCCATTATTGCTTAATTGAATTCACAATAATTGCTTTTCAAAACTTACACAACACAAATGCACTACAAAGACTCCAATCAGATCAGATAATTTAGATCAGATTCAGATACGCCTGTTCAGATATTCATCAAATTAAGTTCAGATCAGATTTGCGGTGAAACTGGATCAGATCAGAAAATCCGCCGAATCACGAATCCGGCGGAAGGATTCGATTCGTGATTCGGGATTTGGGATTCGTGATTGGGAGAAGACCGGAGAGGCTCTGATGAAGGAGAATTTTATTCCAACAGTTAAGCATGGTGGTGGAAGCGTTGTAGTTTGGGGTGCATAGCTACAAATCTGGTTGGAAACTTGGAATTCTGGATTGGAAATGGAGGGTAATATGAACCTTACATATTACCAACAAATACTGAACCAAAACATAAATAAACTCTGCAAGCAGAGATCGAAAAGAGCAGCTGCAAAGCTATCAGNTAACGACGACGACGACGACGACGACGACGACGACGACGCCACCGTACGCCAACATCATTGTATAAGGCAGCCGCATGCAAACATGCAGCTGCTCTAATAATTCCGTAAGAAAGCTTGGCTTGGGAACGAGATTTGTCTTTCAACAGGGTAATGACCCCAAACTCATGGCGCTATCAAAACTAGGTTGTTTCCAAAAAAAACAAACAAAACAAGCTTAAATGGCCTGCCCAGAGTTCGGACCTCACTACTATTCATCATCTGTGAGATCACATCGAACGGGAAATTCGTACACACAAAATATCCAATAAAATTGACCTCATATTGCAAATTTCAGAGGTTTTGGAAAGTAGCTCCCGGCAGGTTACAGAAAGCCTAGTTTCATCGATGTCTGGGCGACTGAATGCTGTTCAGGCATCCCACGGAGGACCGACACGATACTAATCGGACCTGAACTGCTTGAAAAATGCGCATTGTAATTAGTTATTCACAAAATACCAAAAGTGCCCTATCAATTTTGCTGCACAGGTTCAGGCGCTTTTTTGTTTAGCCCAAAAGTTTTCGGAACTCGGTATTGTAATTCAGAATGTTTTTTTGGTATTTTGTTTGCCATTAAATTTTGCACAATATGGCTAAAAAATATTATTGGTTTGCCTTGCTGCTATTATTTGGGAAGCACGCAAACTTTCGAAAAGTCTCTGCCCCATCAATTTTGCGGCATAGTGTAAATCGTAGTCGGATATCTGATCAGATTTTCAGTTCAGATATCTGATTAGTTTCAGTTCAGTTTTCAGATCAGATCAGATATAACATATATCTGAACCGATTTGAAACTTCAGATATCAGATACACTATCTGATCATAATCAATCTAATACATACAGAGGGTGGGAACTTACTTTGTGGGCACTTTTAAAACAATTCTAGTATTTATTTAAAACAACGATGAATTTGTTTTACATTTTCAATATGAGGACCATCTATCTTA